>BJKM01000451.1:202500-477483 GCA_015082035.1 Chaenogobius annularis | reverse complement strand
ATCATAGTCACGCATCATTATTTGTACCATGTATTTATTCAAGTGTTTTGTGTTTACCAGAATATTCATGCTTCAGGTTTAACACATTAATGGCAGTAGAGGTGAATAGGAATGACAAAAATGATTATATTGGTATTTTTTTTAACCTGCCGATAACGATATTCAGATGATATTATGTCGATCCAACAGAAATGTGTTGAAACGTGCCTTTAAACGTATTAGTTGTGGTTTAACGATGTGAAATGAATTCACTTCGATGAGGCCGCGTCCACTCGTCCTGTTTTAGACCTGATTCAGACTTGGTTTAGTCCCAAAACTAGGGCTGAACAATATCAAATCGCAATTTCTCTCAATGACGTTGCGATTTATGATCTAATTGTTGTATTCTGTTCAACGTGCACATTTAAAACATGTCCAGAACTGCTAAACTAACACAAGAATCACATGCGTTTGCAGAAGTGGATTGTGACGTATGTTGAACACATCCTCCGCTACAACACCTTCCAATTTTGGACTTTTAGGCTTAAGTTTGTGTCTGCGTTTTTCAATAAATGTCCTGCTCACGGAAGCATTTCACAAACACACTACGACTACAAAAGAAATATTATAAAACACATGGTGCAAATGCAGGAGGCCAATTGCCCCAAATCCACAGCCACATTTGGTACGCGATGACCTGGACGACCACCGCCGCCTCGATTGCACCCCTCTTACAACGCCTCGTCCCGCCGCTGAGCATTTTGGGACAGAAGAGGTGTAAAGGGAGCAGAAGCACTCAGACCAATCATACAAAATCAGAGACCCTCTCCACCCTCTTTCGCCTGCCCCTCAAAAAAAAAAAAAAACACCACAATTTAGGACTGTCCCACCTCGCGCTGCATCAGAAATCCCTCATCCCGGAGCGTGACCGGTCTCAGTTCCAGCAGGCAGGGATCAGGGCGCTCGGGGCAGATTCCAAATTTAAGGATAAGATTGGGGAGAGGGTTTTCTGGGGGAAGATATCTGGGGGTCTGTGGTGGTGGGACAGGGGCGAGAGTCAGGCCCGAGTCGGTCCAAAATCGGAGACGGACCGAGTCCAGGAGCAGGAGGAAGGTGTGTGGACCAGGCCTGGACCGGGAATCTGGAATTCGATGGGCAATTTACTCTTGATTCACTGTTTTTATCTTTTTGCATCAATTGTTGCCTAGTGTTTTTTTCAACGCTTCCTCTCAGGTTGGAATTTGACTTTATTCATTCCATTTTGTCCACCGTCTGATGAAAGGGAACTCTGGAGCTGCTTGATGTGTGGAACTTAAAAATAAAGCTGTAACCCACTTCTTTCCCGTCAAAATCAATCAACGTGGGAAGCATCAGGGTCAGTTTGTTCTCCAAACCCACAAATAAAGAATTACCCTAAAATAACATTTTACATAAATTAAATTGGCTGTTTTTATTACTGTTATGTGAAAAGCGCTATATGAATACATGAATATGTGTTTATTTATTTGATTTGATTTATTTCTCAGCACATAAGAAGCTAATGTTAAGTAGTTAGAATAATCGGTTGGTCAAGATATCAAGCTGATATTTGAACTTTACCCCCCATTTTGTCCGACCTGCCGCCTACAGAAAACTCTTTAAGCTTTATTTTGACACTTGGGACGATGAAGGATGTGCTTGAGTTTGTAATAAAGGAAAATCATCAATATCGGCAGAGCTTATCGGCCACTGGTTTCTCTGGATTCTAAACGATCGGCCATGGAAAACAAACAAACACACAAACAAACAAACAAACTGCAGCATTAAAAAGAGTCAGCACAGTATTGATTTTTGATTTGGAAAAACCAGGACTTCACGATGCAGCTAGCGATTTCACGTGAATTAAAAACGGTTTGACATTTGATACTCGAGATAGTTCATGAATCCACAGTTATAATCCACATACTAGCATAAAATGGTGTTTAATATCCCAACTACTACCAAATACTTTACCGTAGATGTGGAAAAACTGCCGATGACAAAATGAGTCAGATGTTGGAAAACAATGAGTATTTGCGATTGAAGTATTGCGACGTGTTTGAAAAGTAGTGCGTACATTTGAGAAAAGACTGAAACATGAACAGAGAAACTACTTCAAGAACCTACTACAAGAACGGGGTCTCGTTGTACCCCAAAACTACAGGTACAACTTGAGAACATCCCATCATCTGAATAACGAACTGCGCCGACTCAAACCGCGTTTTCCATTCGGTTTTTGTGCGATGGAAACGTTCTTCTCAGTCTGAATGTGCCCGCCCTTCGCTTAACAAACTCCATTTTGACCAGAGTCGAGAAGGTGCACGGATGGAGCAAAGAGACAGGCCCACCGTGGATCCCGGGAGCGAGAAAGTGGGTGAAATGGGTGCTCAAGGCCACGCTGCCCAGACCACCCGCCTTCTGCTAAAGCCTTTTCACTTCAGAGTGGCTGTTATCCATCTATTTTTACACCAAACGCACTTATAGGCTCACTCTTGCCAAACCAACACACAATTACGGACAATGACAAAGCCACCATTTTGATTTTGGACTCGTGCGTCTCTCGATTCGCCCACTCAACCATTTGACCGCAGCATAGATATATTTTCTGCAACATTAGTTTGGCTTTAAGAAATCGTCTGATGCAGTACTTTCATTTTCTTTTTATTTTAAAGGTATATGAGAGTGGTTTCCAATTTGCCTTGGATTTATTTTTTTTTTGGGAGAGTGCGGACGACGATAAAAGCCAGCAAGAGAGAATATCAAGGTTAAGTTTAAGAAGATTTTTTATTTTGTATATTTATAAGCATCAGCAAAAAGCAGCAGCTAAAAGCCAATGTGAATCCGAGACGCTTTTAAACATTCAGGTGGGCTTCAATGAGAAGTGGCCAAGAGAGACGGGGTTTTGGAGCCTTTAACAGAAACGTTTAAAGTCGAGAAACAGCTGTTCTCAATCTCAACCTGTTTGAATCAGAAATCCAATAAATATGAATAATAATGGCAGGTACAACAACATGTAGACAAACAAATGAAGCGCGCGCTGTGTGTTTTCACTGGTCTGCATTGATAAACAATGCGCATGTTAAGACAAACAATCTCACATTTTACTACATAAGAGACTATTACAATATACCAAAATGATACAACATGATATAACATATACTGCATGCAAATGAGTATGAATATTAAGTGAGAGTAAATGTATTCAAATCATTCAAAACCAATTAAGATTTAAGTATGAAACTCAATATTACAACTATTGTCACGATAATATCTATATCGACTTCTTGAGCAATAAATAGTTGATGTGTCATTTTTGTTCTTTTTCTAAATGTTAGAAAAGAATAAACCATGTCTGATTTACATATATAATAAACACGTTATTTGTGTATATTCTAGAAGCCTTCAGGCACCAGATTTCACCCTTTATTTGGTTGATAATGTATTTAAAAAGTCTCCATGTGCAGCAGAAATAATCATTAGTCGCAGCCCTAATTGCAATAAAGTGTATTTATTTATTCAGTGTAATATATATAAGGAAAAAAAAAAAAGGCAAAATAAATCAAAATGTGTCTAAATTATGCTAATATATTTTATGTGTGTAGAATAGAAATGCTATACTATGAATTGCATGGCTACATCTGACTGTGGAATGCCCGTGTTTTAAAAATGTTCAAAAGCTATTAATGATGCCTTTTGGAGTACATTTCCCCTCCTTCCTGATCCGTTATATAAAAGACTTGAAAAGGTCTGTGGCTGAAGCCGGCGCCGCTGCAGTGGAGTGAAAGTGAACATCTCATTTCTAATATCCTCCGATAGAGACGGAATTAAAGCTTATGACACAAGAGCAAAACAAAAGTCCATTTATTCCCTTTCTCTCTCTCTCTTTCTTTCACACACACACACACACACACACACACACAAACACACAACGCTCCACAATTACAGGCCTCGGCAACACGGATAATTGTCGGAAAGATGGGTGTGTGCGCCGGCCGCCGTATAGATCCAATCCATAGGGGGCTGACCATACAATAACGACCAATTTAATAGAAAAAGCTGTGTGTTGTTTTTTTTTTTTTTTTTTTCGCGTGTTTTTTTTCTTCTTTCTTTTTCTCGTATGGGAGGTGTGCGGTGTACGAGGCGCAACAGGGAAGCCAGCAGGACGCCATTATTGTGTCCACTATAATATTTATGCTTTACACGGGGAGTTATTATTTGTGCTGTTAATCACGCCTTTTTTTTATTCTGTCACTGTAGGCTGCGGATGAAAGCGCGGACCGAGCTGCCACTGCGCGCAACAAAACCAGGACTAGACTATAGGACGGACTCGTTTTCTTTTTTTTTTTTTTTGTACTAAATGGACACCAACATAACAGGGAATGGGAAAGGAAGAAGGCTAGGAGGCTGGCTGGGTGTAGCTAGATGACCTACCGCCATTTCACACCAACTGACCAGTACAAATTGGATAAGGGTGCATTCTCTCGGCACCGGCGGCACACAAACACACGCACGTACGCACACAAGAAAACACACACACACACACACACATAAGAGCGGGCTAACAAACAACAACGGAATCAAAATGGCCGAAATGCTGCGATTAAAGACAGGGCCGACTGACGCGCGGGAAAAGTTACAAGGCGTCAAGGCCAGATAAGGGAACTGAAAAAGCAGCTCGGACACGTGGTTTTTTTTTTTTTTTTTTAAATGTGGTGGGGACTTTCTTAGCTGTGACGCCGGGGAGGATGAGCTGGTGCGGGTCAGGTTTGTGGACAGAAAAATGTGCGCAGAAACACCATTAGAAGATGAAGATACAGAAGGAACTACAAAAAGAGTTGAATAAGTCATGTATGAATCAAATGATATCTAAAGTAGCAGTACAACTTTCAAAATGGTGTCTGTATTAGGGAGATCATGCAAACGTGTGCGGTTTGTGTTTACAGGAAAGAGAGTTTACTTTGCTTGAGTTTCACCTCGATCGAGACGGGGAAAATAATAAATAAAATGAATAAAATGTTGCAAGGTCAAAACTACGAACTGAAACGCAGTCTTGTCTTTGAACTGTGTCTCTTCCCATTGTGTATATGGATGTATTCAACCACTGATGCACAGAAAACATGGGGCCCTTTGGAATATTTTGTGTTTTATTTACTCATTTTGTGTTTTTGGAGATGCTAAATTGGAATAATTCTCTCGTGTAATGCGTACTTCCTTCTGGCTTTTAACTAAAATATAAGGACATTGTTTACTCGCTGTTTTCACGTAAGTTTGGGTTTATGTTTTTCAGCTAAAATTATATCATTGTGATTTATTGAATGTTGACAATTTGAGGTCCGTACAATTCTTTAAAGTGCCTCTGACAGGTCGGACGACTCATTGAACTAAAATGCAGTAAAGATAAATATATTTGGAATGTTGCTAATAATGATAAACATTTGATTTAGGTTTAACATTTTCACTTCCTGTAATTGATGACATCACACTCGGAAAATTTACACAGGCAAACACTGGGCAAAAACTCCTCTAATGCCATTTTTTAAATTTATTTGACAAATAAAAATATATGAGAGCGACTTTATTTTGTTGAATTAATGTTTAGAGAGTCAAAAAAGTTGCTTCTTTGTGTTAATTCTGTATAAACTTTGACTGGTGTCCCTAATGTGATGTTCACTTCCTGTCATTTTCTACAGATTTTTCAACGTTTTCTCCACAAATACCTACTCAATTGGTGTAAAACTATAATTTATATGTACAACAGGTAAAAATACACCAAATAAAGTACAAATTTGAAACTCGCAAAAACCTTTCACACGCCCAAGTCTACGTCTGTAGAATTGTAAACTGCAATCAGATCAATAAATATACACAAATTAATGTACTTCTTCAGCTTAATTAGCCTTAATAAAGCATGAACAAATACATAACAAGAACGATTCAGTAACTACTTCATTATAAATGACGTCGTTGTTCATGCTTCGTTAAGGTTTTCACACGTGTTTGAAATGATCGTGTCGCCTTCTACGTGTCCTCGTGCTCGCAGTACCTTGCAAGTGTATCGTATCTGTAGGTCACACACCATAAAGATGAAGAACAGAGCTGCAGCGTTCACCGACTGCGCGGTCGAGATATGTTGTCGACCCTTTCCTCTCGCTTTGGTCCGTCCACCGTCGAACTCGCGCAATCTGAAGACGGGGCTCAGAAAGGCGGGCCAGCGTTCACTAAGTGTCGAGGCCAAACGCTTCGGAGCAAATGAAGTCTTAATAGTAATGACATAGAGCCCACCGCAAAAGGGTTTTGAGGAATGCTATGGACAAAAAGGTGTTGAAATGAGGAAAAGAATAGAAAAGAGAAGGACAAAACTGAAAGGAAAGACATGTGCCGAGGCATCGGTCGTGTCGCGCGGTGGAAACGGTAGATCGTCTTTTCCATAAATAGCAATGATTTCAATTTCACAATAAAAAAAGAACTAAAAGAAAGGGTTGAGTTCATACTAATCCTGCTTTGGTTCTGGTTTAACTTGGTTTGGTCCTGTCCTAGTCCTGGTTTAGTCCAAGTTAAGTCGATATTTTCCCAATCCTGACATTTCGATCCAAAGGAAGAGGCTCAATATCACCGTCGATACCACAATCATGCTAAGAAAAGCTTTCCATTTGGTCATTTTCAAGACAAAATAATAGTGCTTTCTTTCAGTTACTACGTCGTCTTACACTTGTTCAGTTTGTTTCTTTGTTTTACTATTGATAACAGTTTAGATAGTATCGATACCAGTTTTAGCATTCGATTTTCGATACTTTTGACAACTCTCGTGTGAACGCAGTTAAAGTAGTAAATCCGTTTTGATCAATGTCGCTAAAAAGTCACTTGAATCCAGTTTTAAATCACTTTGTTGTACAACGCTGAATATGCTTAAACAACAACAACAACGACAACAACAACAACAACAACAACAACACATCTACGCTTATTAAGGCTTTAACGAACATTGCACACAAATAACTCAAATAATTGTCAATTCCTTAAAGTTGAGGTTTGGGTAAATCCTTATATTTCTTGGTTGGAAAACACAAAATATATTGTAAATGCAGCACTGTGTGACAAAAATGAGACCCCTTTGTACTGTCTGCATCTTATAATAAAGTATTCTATGTCTCGTCAACCCGGAAGTAAGAGCTGAAAGCAGCGCTCTGATTGGCTGTGCTCGGGGAGGTCCTTTGCATTTGTGGCTATGAAGGGGCTTGTGGGAGCCGGGAACTAGTCAGACACATGTAAATAGACTGGTTTTGCTGTGTGAAAAGTACAGCCCACCGCCTTTCACAGATTCATCTTTAATTCAGCGTTGACGTTTCATATCCTTCGGCCGTTTGAAATGACCAGTTGTGCGTCTCTGCCCATTAACACCGTAACCTTGCATACCCTACGTCACCCCCCGGTTTTAACCCGACACACAAAAAAAACCCACCCCGTCTTCATATATACGTACATACGCTCGCCGCCGCCTCGCTCGCTCTATTCACTTCTATGTAACCGAATATCGATCGTCCAGGCCTGGGTTTCAAAGCGCAGTTACAATGGGGCGTGCACGTCGAGACCCCTGCCATTTCAGTTCATATAGCGCCGTGTAATTACTGTACGGCCTTGCTGCTGCCCCCTATAGAGTCTAATTGTGTGGACCCCGGGCGGCGCGCTGTTAGGTGCATTGTAGCCGTCTCATGTTTGCTTTGGGTCTGTGTGCTCGTGCTGCTGAGAGCATGGGAGAGTGGGATTATAGATATATATGTGTGTGTGTGTGTGTGTGTGTGTTATTGACCTATTCTTTAAATCTGTACAAACAAAAACACAATTGCAACGCAGTCCTTCCGTGATTGACTGCTGGTTTTGGGGGAAGAAATATAATAACATAAAGTAGTATCTGTGGCTGTATACTGAAGGGTATTGTGACAAAAAGGAACGTCGTGACATTTTTTTAATGGAGTTCTTGACAACAACAATAATCAGAAATGTCTTGATGCGCGTCTTTAAATGCGTTGCCAGAAGTTTAATTAGCAGAGGAACCCGCAGTGTTCGTAAAGCGAATCACAAAAGTGCATAAATATCGCATTATACCCTTAATTGAAAGTTACCAACATACTTTATTATTATTATTTAAAATCATTTATCACCCTCTTTTTGTATATATATTTTTTTACTTTAAATTATGTACTCAATATTAAAACTTGCAAAGAAACATTCAATGAAATACAATATTATTTAAATTGTAATATATTGCCGACATCTAGGTTCAAAACTTCATCTGACTTAATTCACTAAATAAAGTTAAAATAAAGTTCCCCTAGTGCAAATATAATGTAAAAGCAGCTCTTAGGGTCAAAATTAGACCACTGTGTGCTGCCTAGAACAAATTACGAACCAGGACGTAACAGTGGCGCGATGTTAGCGTGTTATTATCGTTAGCAGATAGCGCTCTGGCCTCTGAAAGTTGGAAAAAAATGCTCATCGTGGTGAATAATTAAGATTAATGTCTGAGGAAAAGTGAGGACTAAGTCTGAACCACTGCGAACTGTTTAACGTTTTCATGTCGGGTAAAGCGCCTTTAAAATTGAGACGCCGAAATTAAAATCTAATGAGGAACAGAAGGAAAACGACTTTGTCAAAAGATCATAAACTGGATGATATTTTATGAGCAAAGTTGTCCCTGGTCCAGATTATGTGCTAAAATAGTCACTCGTTCAATTCACTTGTTTCCCATTTAGAAATCCAATAGAAAAGCATTAATATTTTAAAACAATATTGTCAGTCAATATTTGGCCGAACATTATTAACGTTATGAGAAAAATCTAATATTGATGTTTGTAAAATATGAAGTTGACTGTTCAATACGAGTGTTTGATCTGTGCTGATGCTAAAGGACGATCGACCCAACGTTTGATTTACATTCAAGTTTATGGTTTCAAAATCACATATTAATAACTCAAATATTTAGTTTTCCTTTTCTATTGTATTGATCATAATCGTGTTATAACATCATATTTAAAAAGATTATTTGGATAATTGAGAGTTGGGATTATTCAAGTAACAATATAATCTTATACAATTGATCCTTTAAATTGGAACTGTTTCCTAATGCATGCCCTTTTGATTTCATATATGTTTTATATGTTATTTATATTATTGATCAAGTGTTTTATGTTGCACCTTAACGCGGAAACAAGTTCCTATGTTTGTGAATTTTGATCATTGACAATGGCAATAAACCTTTGCTGATTCTGATTTTCTATCTTATCTTATTTATTAATTGTTATTATTATTTTTTTTCAAACCGAAAGAAAAAAAGAGAAGATGAAAAAAAAAAACACAACACAAAAAAAAGAAGAAGAAAGACTAAAGGTAATTTTTCAAAAATCTAAAAAAAAAAAAAAACAACAGAAAAATAAGGGCATCCTATGAAAAGAAAGGTTAAGGCACAGAAGTTTCAAAATATCGGTCCCATTTAGTCCAACAATTTAATCTATAAATATTACTGAAATAATATTTTGTTCACATTTTCTAAAGTTAATCTTTGAAACAAAAACGGTAAAACTAGATGTAAACTGCCTTTGTAAGTTGCTTTAGTCAAATTATTCGTCACTTTTCTTTTACCAATCATTGAGAACGTTTGATTTAATAAACTGGTCACATATTTAGACTGTGAAATGTGTAATTCACATTCATTTTACACTGCTGTTTTGCTCACGGTGTCGGTCAGGAATAATCATAATACTGTGATGTTTCTTCTCTAAACGACAATAAAATCGTTATCGTGACATCCTTTGTTACTTGTAACCAAAAACTGAAGATTGTATGTTTCCATCGATAAAGTTGTGAGAAACAAAACGCATGAGCAGAAGTCAGAAGTCATCCAATATTTACCGCCGCCCCTCCAGTGCGGCGCCGGTGGTGTCCGAAGCCCGAGTAACATTTGTGAATCTGAATATCTACTTTTCCTGCGCCCGTGTTTGCCCTCACAGCCCTGCCACGTGCAGCCCAGTGTTTACATGTGTTGACTTGGCCACGCGGGGCGATATCTCACGGTAATCGATGGAACAAGGAATCCGAAGCCAGGAAGAGGAGGAGGAGGAGGAAGAGGGAGGAGGAGGGTGAACGGGAGAAAAAAAAAAAAAAAAAAAAAAATCGGTAAGGAAAACAGGTTTATCTCCCGTCATTAGCGAAGGGGAGTCCCGTGTGTGGAAGGGGGGGAAGACCTAGATTCATTCAGAAAAAAGAAAGAAAAAAAAAAAAACAGAAAGCAGACAATTATCTATATTGATTAAAGCCAGCCAAGCACTGCCAAGACTGAAAAAACTATGGGCCGATCAATAGAGAGCTAGGCCAGCGAGAGAGAAGAGAGAGGACTCGCACATCGACGAGACGGCGCCAACACGGGGAAAAGAAAGTGATAAAATGAATTAAAACAAGATAGGACATGAGCGAGGAGGAGATGAAAAGATGACTAGCCAGAAATGTGCGGGTGATTGGACGGAGGAGGAGAGCTTAAAGGAGCTAAAGCCCTGATAGCGCCGGTGCTAATGAAAATGATAGGTGCTGGATGAGCGTGCGCGTTAACGGCGGCGTGAAGCTACAGAGAAGATTCGGGCACGAGGTTTGGATCCGTCACGGTCCACGGCCGCCAGAGAAACGCTACGGCGGCGCGGTTTGGGTGTCGTCGACGGCACACGTACTTTCAGTGGATGAAATAAAAGATGGAGCTGCCTCGAATGACTCACACGTTCGGACAGTAATGGATGAAACGACAAATAAAGTGCCCCAAATGTACCCATTTTCTACCCACAGCCTTAACACGTCAGGCTAAGCAACTTCTACTTATTTGTGTGATGTTCAGAAGGAGCAAAATGTCAAATTAAACAGAAGCAACAGGCGATACCGATAATTACACTTTTTACACTTAAATCTCCAGCACAGGCCCATATTTTTGTTTGGCTGACCATCCCAAAGCTTTATTTGAACAGTTTAGTCCAAAGAGAGCACTGAACACAATGTGATTCCACTGCTCCGTTAAGGGAGAGTCGTAAAAAATATATTCAAATTATTATATTATGATTATTGCTTACGTCTCACTCCTGAATTGATCCTGGATATTTGCCATTTGGCTCATAAAATGTGCCAACTGCCAAATATCCGATTATAAAATGGTCAAATATAACATATATTATTGAGAATGTGTCGAGCAGATTCCATTTTGAAGTGTAAAAAAGAGAAAGTGTTCATCTACAAGCCGTATGACAGTTGTTTGGTCTTATGTGGGTACCTCTGAGTTCTCGGGGGACATGAAAGCGGCGCCCGGGGACTCGCTGCTCCCCCGGGACGTGTGTGTTTGTGTGTGTGTTTGTGCGTTTGCGTGTCTGCTACCTGTGTGTTATGAAGCGCCGCAGTGGCCAAAGTGCAGATAAAAGACGGTTCTAATGCAGCCGCTGTACAAAGTGTCAGGATGTGCCGCCAGCAGCCGGGCTCGAGTCGAGGCGGGTTTTTGGGGTTTTTTTTCTTCTTTTTCCATGTGGCCGAGGCCGCGCTCGGTTCACGACACGCATTGTTGAATTGAATAGTCAAAATAGGCGCTCTTCAGAAGGTAAGATGACATTTGTGATCTCCATTTTGAGACGTTTGTGTTGGATTCAAAGCGGACCATTACGCGAAGCATACATACATATAACCTTGTCCACTTCAACAGTAAAAGGTTGGGCTTGTAAAATGTTATGTAACTGTAATATTTGGACTTATTCAGAGGGAACACACTTGTGTCGAGGTTATAGGTTCGATTGCCGGGCGAATACCGTCTTTTCTGTGGCTATACAAACCGTACAAACACACGTGTAGGCGAATGAAAGAATGCAGTGAAGGAAAAGGCATGTTGTATTCTGTTAAAATCCTCTTTTTCCTCAGTATTATATGAGCTTGGTGCATGAATTAAATTGAATGAAATGAATATTGACCAATCTAGTCTGGTCATTAAAATAAATTCACGCTCAGGCCATTGTAGACATGGCACAGGTCCTAAACCGAGCTAAAAGACAAGAGAAAGCGGACGGGCAGCTAAAAAATGTGAAATGAATGTGAATATCTGCAAATTAAGATAGTAACTGCGTCAATCTAGAACACGCTTCGAGAGATATGCTCGATGACGGTTTGGGGCTGGGCAACATGGCATGACAGTGACGAAAGCTCACCAAATGTGTAGGATTTACGCCGGAGAGAAGTCAGATTAAACTGTCCAGTCGCTCCCAAAACTCCAGCTGACTCATTCCACGCTTTCTACTGTCTGCTCTTGTCCTAATCAATCCTTTTGATCCCAATACGATGAGTAGTCGACTGCAATAAAATCGGGGCAACTGTTGAATCGACGAGACGACTAAAGAAATGCACCCGTACATTCGTTGTAAATATTTTTGGGTTTGTGCATGAATCGCGAGAAAAAGAAACAGCGCTTTAATGAGGTAGAAATAAAGGAAAAGCACGTATAAAAGTATAATACTGTGCGAGTGGTGTCAGGTGGCCGAGTGGTTAAAGCAGCAGCGCTAATGCCACAAAAGCTCTGTTGTAAGTTCCGGTCATTTGCTGAACGTCCTCACGGCTTTCACCCCCATTTTACACAACACCGGTTAAATGAAGTAAAAAACAAACATTAAAACATTATAACATTAAAATAGTATGAATTCTAATCATGTAAAATAACATTCGATAAATTATACAAAGCGTAAACCAGCGTCGGCCGAACAAAATCTCAAACAAATCCTTCTTTTCTCCATCTGAACGCGTTTGTCTGTGAGTGTCAAGTCTTCACAAAAGGTGTAGGCTTTCTCTGTATAATCAACAGGGCAATCACTCCCATCTCTCCCTCCTCTCTGCCTCTCTCTTCTCTCCCTCCTCTCTGCCTCTCTCTTCTCTCCCTCCGTCCCCTCTCCTCCCTCCGTCCCTCCTCCACCCTCCGTCTCTCCCCTCTGTCTCTCCGAGGTCTGCTGGCGTCGCTCCAAAGCATCAATAAAGCCAGTGAGAGTTGGAGACACATTTAAGGGCCATTTGGGCTCAGACCTACAATCCTGCCCACTGCTCGTACAGCGGCGGGGCCCATCACGACGACCCCGAGACGAGAGGGGGGGAGAGAGAGGGAGAGATAGAGAGGGAAATAATGCAGAGAAAGAGGACAGCGAGGGGGAGAGAAAGGGACAAGAGAGCTGAGACGGGAAGGAGTAGAAAAGACTGGAATGAAGGAGAGAGCAAGGAGGGAAAGAAAGAGGAAAGAAAGTAAGTGAGAGAGAGAACTAGGAAAAAGTAGCAGAGAGAGCGAAAGAAGTAAATGTGGAGGAGAGATAAAAGAAGGAGGAAGAGAAAGCTGGAGGGAGAGAGACAAGAGGGAAAGGGAGAGAGATACAAAAGGTGAGCTATAAGAGGGGGAGGAAAAGAAGGAGAAGAAAGTGAGGAGGGAGAGATGAAGTAGAAGTGGAGTGAGGGAAGAAGGGAAAGTAAAAGAGGGGAATGTTACAAAGGACAGAGGAGGAATAGAAAGGAGAAATGAGAGCGAAATAAGTGATGAGAGGAAAAAGAAAGGGATGAAATGGGGGAAAGAGATCAAGACTGAGTTGTGAGGGGAGAGGAAAAAGACAAGAGGACTGAGAGGGGAGGAAGAGAGTAGAAGGAGAGAAAGAGAGAAGGAGAACAAAGTGAAGAGGGCGAGAAGAGGAAGAGATTGGGAGTGAGGGAAGGGGAAAGAGAAGGGAAAGTTACACAGGAGAGAGGAGAAAGGAGAGGGGAAAGAGCGAACATGAGAGAAGACGGGAAATAAAGAAAGAAGAAGCAAAGAGAGAGAGACGGGGGAAAGAAAGAGAAGGAGAGAAAGTGAGGAGGGAGAGGTGAAGAGATGGAGAGTGAGGGAAGGTGAACGTTACAAAGGAAACAGAAAAGAGCGACGCGAGAGAGAATGAGCGAGGACAGGAATGAAAAAGAGACAAGAGGGGGGACAAAGACGAGTTGCGAGGGGAGAGAACAACAACAAAAAAAGTGGATGAGACTGGAGAGGCACAAAGAGAGGGGGAGAGCGACAGAAAGGAGGAGGGAGGGAGGAGAGTCCAGGCCAATGAGCGGAGAAGAAAATCAGTTTGTGAATGAACTGCAGATTACAGGCTGGTGGAGACGACTTAGACCCGCTCCAGAAAAACGGAGAACGAGTAAATAACGGTGTTTAGCTGCGACTTTGTATAGCTGAATGCTCGGACTTTAAATCTGGCACACGCGACCGGACTCCACGACGACGGCGACGCACTTTGAACTGCGGACTGCGGGGGAGAACTGGAGAGGCAAACATGCTCGGCGAAAACAAACATCTCTGTCATCTCCATAATTCTCCTCTTCGCATCCTTCTCCGGGCTCTTTTGTTTTTTTCTTCCAAGCTCTGAGCTAGTCTTCCTCTGCACACGTCCCAACCATCGCCATCTGGAAACTTTATCGACAAAACATCTAACGCGGGGGGGGGGGGGGGGGGTATCCGATGTATGTATTCGGAGACGACACCTCAGCGCGCGAGCTCAGACATTTAGGATTTCTGTACGCAAACCTCCTCCCTCGCCACTTTTGGTGGCGCTCTTTCGGGTCAGGCGCCGTAAGACTCCGTCACAAATACTTAGGCGTTTCATCCACTTGGTCGCCGTGGCGTCGGGATGCTTTTCCCTCGGCCGCGGCGGGTTTCGGAGCTACACAAGGCTCCCATACATAAACATCTCCACATCAATGCGTCTCCGCAAGCCGGGCCTTTGACTCCGCGGCCCAGATGTGAGCAAACATCTGGGGGAAAAGATCGGCAAAAATGTGACAAATCAATGCGCGGGGGGAAAAAACGGGCCCCGTGTTCCTACGCAACGTACCGCGGAATATAGTCTAAAGCCGGCGACGTATCCAAGAGCTAAATGAATCGTCTTGTTGCTAGCACATGCTTTCTATACACTTTTAGCAGATGTAAGTAAGTGCATTTATGGACGAGGTAGACCGCTGTATTCGGTTTATTTTGGGGCAGGGTAGGTTACTTACGTGCAACTGTTGCTAAGGGCGGAAGTATTGTTGGTGGCAAATAACGTACAATAGTAGCAGAAGTCGTAGTTAAGCCTGTATATGACAAAAATAACAACTTATTAGGGCTCAATATTTACAGTTGGTGCACTTGTTGTGAAAGTTTTTCATTTTCTTTGCAGCACAATGAGATTTGAGTTGTAGAGAGTCGACTTAAGTCAACGTCAATGACTCATTAGCGACACTAATTAAGTCTTTCATTGTGCATTGTATTTATTGCAGCATTCTTATGTAGATTTAGTTTTAGATTTAGTTTGTTTTATTTATCTTGCTTTAGATTTACTGTCAGTGGCATATATTTACTGTACCAACAATATATCACACTTCAAAATGAGTTATCGTGACGGGCCTAATATAGTTGAAGTAGTACAGATTAGACACAGAAGTACTAACGTCACTTATAGTAGCAATAATACACCTTGTGATAGTCAATTTGTGGTATTTTCTACTCTACCACTCCCTTACCACTAGAAAAACACTTAAAACTTCAAAAAAGTATGAGCCGCACAAAGGAAGTTTTAATAAAAGACCTTTATTATAACTTATCTTTTTACTAGATATTGAATTTTGTTTGCCAAGTAGAACTACAAATATACCGTATATATTTTTGTTTCTCACCTAATTTACAGATTAATTTAGCAATATAAGGAAAACAAAGTAGGAAAAAAATAATTATTTACTCACTTTTCATAGTATTTCTCAGGGCAAAAGTAGGATGAGTGTCAAATGGGGTAAAAAACATAGTAATAGTTGCATTTGCTGTTAAGAAAAACAAATGTATTACAATTATGGATGGTTTTATTCTACCTATATGTCAGAAATTGTACATGCAAAAACGTTACAACCCTTTTTATATCAAACGCAGCTTCTCGTCCCATTCTTCATAAACCTTTTTCTGCATAAAACATTAAATATATGTGTGTGCATTTGTCTGTATTCCATCTCATTTCCTTCTAAAACATTGAAATACATAAACAATTGCAGAAGTGTTTTCTGTAAATTTCGCTCCAACATTCAACTGATTTACGAGCTCCGATATCCATTACTCCAGTCGAAGTTTGAAAAAGTGCGGCTTTTAATACCTCCCTGGCGCTTTCACCTTATGCAAAACCGTTATTACCGCATACAATTTTCATCGCATTGAGCAAAAAGATTAAATATTGTGATATAGTGCTATGAAGACGCCTCTGTAAAAAGCCCGACTTGGAAATTGCGCCTGACAAACGCTTGATAAATGACTGAATTTAATAAAACGTAGTGTGGCAGGCGCAGATGAAATTTGGGATGCATATGTATGTTAAAATGTGTTTCTCCGCGGGGAGGGGGGCGACAGTAAAGGAGGTGCATATTGACCCCAGTTATAAGTATGTGATTGGAAAGAGAAAAAAGAAGAAGAAGAAGAAGAAGAAGAAGAAGAAGAAGAAGAGGGGGGTTAGACGGATCGCGCTTATGAAAAATAAATTTCAAAAAGCCAGCATTACCTCTTGGCCAGGCCCGCGCTGAAGCCTTTGCATTTCAATGTGAGGTGCAGTGTCCATTATTTATGATGCTTTACACCTCAAACCCACGGACAGCCTCGGCTCATCCCCATAGAAACCAGCTCCGGGTCTGCACCGGAGGAAGAAGAAGACGAAGAAGAAGAAGAGGAGAGACGAGCGATGTGGGGCACGGGGGGGAATTTAGGACTAACAAGCAAGATTATACTGGATTTGTCCAGGAAAGGAGCAAACGTTTCTCTATTATAAAATATATATAATTTAAATTAAATAAAGATTATCCAAGTCCGGAAGAGTGAAGGTAAAAAGAGATGAGACAGTATGAATTGACTATAAAAATATCTTAACTTTAAAACACAGACCTAAATACCTTTTTTGGTAAGAAAGACAGAGGCATTATTTAATCAAAATGTCAAAAAAGAATGAAAGCATTTCCGGTTTCTCTGAGTGACAGGTGGATCTAACCAATTGCAATGACGTGTGGACTTTCAGAGGAAGCAGACGACGCCTTTTGTTTCCTCTTCAAGGCAATATAAAGTAAAGTCCTTGGAATGTCTTAGTCGTAGTACTAGTAGCACTTGTATTTGGGAGTCGCGGCAAACAGATATTTCAACACCAACATTTAAAAAAATTTTGAATATTGGAATTATCCATTAATTTATGCAATTTTATGCCATATGAGGACCGGTTTGAAGGGAACTACATGTTGCAAATTATAACTAAAATATGTAGGCAGTTGAGGTCGTAATAGTAGAATTCAAAGATATTTCTGTTGAAGTATTTGTATCTGTAATAGTAGTATAGCAGTATTGTTGAGCTCTCGATCCATCGCTAACAAAAAGAAACTTAGAGTGTAGCCTGATCAATAAAACATCGTCTCCCTTCATGCTGAATGCTGCTGCTCTCGTGACAGGCTGAGGTAACATTTTGACACGATTTGGCCCCATAAAAAGCAATACATTCAAAAATATACACAATTTATGGTAAGCAATTCAGGGACATTTTTTACTTATACATTTTGGGGACAACACGGCGAACATATAGAAATCATACATACAAACGCTTTCACTGTTTTCTGATGCCAAATTTCCAGCTACAAATGATGCATAAAATGGTACGTCTATTAACTTTATGCTTTGTTTATCATTTTACAGTTTATGATCCATGCAGAAAGCGACGAAGCCATTTTCTCCTCTGTGGACGGGCCTTTTTGAACCACGTCGAGTCATTTGTGCCATTTGAATTCGTCCAATATATACTCAAGCTTGCGTTCTAGCCTATAAGCAAAATAATAGCTAAAATGTGTGTTGGTAAAGGCACTATTTCAACGCCTGATATTACCTCGTTTAGCACAAAAGACGACCTTATACGTTCTTATCCAGCGTGACCACACTGTGGGCATTGTGAACCGTAAAACCCCCGAGGATCATTTCACTGCGTTTACAGCCTTTGGTGCTAAGCTGCTTCCCCAAACACAACTGCACCGGCATAAAACTGCACATATAAAACCAAGTGCAATAGTATAATAAGGGCTGAACAATACGGGACTGTTTTTCTTTCTTATGGGCGTTACAATTATGATAAGAAATGTCGAGATTTTGCTGGAAGTGCACATTTAAACAAACCCATGAGCATTAGCGTTGGGAAGACCCTGGAACTCTGCACTGTTTTAAAGTCCACATGACACAGTAGACTACACTTTTCAGTAAAACAAACAGAAGATGATTATATTTAAGATTTTACCAAAACATTTGGCTTGTTTTTCTACAATTTGCAAATTTGGTTGACGTTTATAATGCCACTTCCTGGTTGGACAAGCAAATATGACACACAGTAGGTACAGGTAATGCCACAACTGTAACCTAGCAACCAGACAGTAGACAAGGGCTAAAGTCCATTTAAATCATACAATAATTATGATTTGACAAATAATTACACCAGACAACAGGTGTATTTTGTGAAATGATTGTTAAAACTGTCAGGTGTGAAATGCAGTTTGCTGATGATGAAGTTTCTCTAGTTTTTGATGACAAACTGTAGGTGGCGCTGTTCTGTTGTGGAACTCAGGTCATTTTAAACTCTTCATCATAACATTTTCTTCACAAACTGCAACTTGACTGATGAAAAGCTATGAATTATTTACCACAGGTGCTAGCCCACCAAACAACATCATATTTAGAAAAACATAACCTGAGAAACATTCCTAGCATCATAATTATTCATGGTGAAGAGTTTTAATGGGGGAGCCAGTCCCCCTTTTGTTACGGATTTTTTTTCCGTACCTTTAGCTCAAGAGTACGTGCACAACTTAAACCATTATTTGTAAGTGTACGATTAATATTGTCTATTTTTTAATATATCTCACAAGACTTAGCCAACAAACATTCATTTATATTGTAAGCTAATAGTTAGCAGCCGCAGCTAGCATACGCATGTATTTACGTCCGTGAAATCTTAGCTAACATTAGATTGCTTGCTTTAAATATGTAAGGGGGCTTCGGGTGTGATGTTTGAGTGTTTTCTAGGTTTAATCCAAATCTCAGAATGAATAAAACACTATGAAAAATACAAAAAGTGTTTTTTGAGGTAGCATGCTAACACAATCCAAGCATTTAGCGGGATTTTCCGTTAAAAATGCTTAATAATTAGATGCAAAAAGCATAGAGCAACATTTTGATCCTAAAAGCTGCAAACTAATTTAACTTTACATGAGAAAAAAAATTGGATAAAGTCCCTTTAACTAATACAAAAATCACGATTTTGTTATTTAAAGACAACGTCATAGCATTTGCCATTTTTTTACCGCCTCCATTCGAATTGTGATTTTGGTTTGCCCGAGCTCAAGTTCAAATCCAAACAAGAAGACCACCTCGTTCCGTCAGGCGTGTTTAAAGCGTAAAATGAACCTAATGTAATAAGCTGGAGGAGATGGCGCGAGATTTATGGCTTTGGAGGCGCGCAAGAATCTCCATTTCCTGAATTAGAAGTGCGCTGACCCCGGCCCTTTGAGGAACAATAGTTGGCATGTAGCGTTAGGACATCTGCCAAGCATTAGTCAAACGCAGGCTAAATGACGAAGCTGCTGCGGGGTGAGCTACTTTTGGGGGGAGTTGTAAATTACAACGACGTCTATGTATATGTAAGTGCGCGCGTGTGGAAATAACGGAGGGGGGGGCGGGTTATTTGTCCATCTATCCATCTGCGAGTTTGGCCGGACCCTCGGACAAAGGCACTGCTCCTGGTTGAGACTTAATGAACCCTGCCCCCCCCCGCCACAACGCCAAAGTCACCGCTGAACCCCGATGTGTCCCATCCCCCACGCGCTGAGGTCCACGGCTCCACCTCTGCCCAGAGAGGCTGCGTCCATGCTGATATTAGAGACGAGCCTTTATATTTGCCCCCGTAAACCCCCCCCCCCCCCCCCCCCTTCTGTGCGCAGAATTAGCTCATTGGTCAAGCCACGTGAAAGAAGAGGTAAAGCGTGTCATCCGTGAGCTTTAGTTTCATTATCTGGTATAATGTGTTGTAAAGAATATGTATTGCCCGTTTTCTTTGCGCCGGCGCGGAACATCCTGTCGAAGGTTGAAGGAGTAACATCTGTGACTGAATATAAATACAAACAAACAAACTAACCGCTTTTATTTGGATATTTATTAGTTGCAGCTCATGTATTTGTAAGAATATAGTACATTTAAAATACATGATGCCACTGACACAAACACTAAAGATGATTAAAGTAGCTGGTTGTCGTGCTAGTTTCGACCGGTCCACCAAAAATAATGAAAATACAAAAACATTTCAAAAAACTCAAAACCAAAATTGACCTTCATCAATTATGAATTTTGGTTTTGCGTAGTTTTTAAACGAAAAGTGAATATCTCTCATAAACAATCTTAGAAAAATTGACTAACTCTGGTCAGATTTTCGTAAAAAAATATATTTAAAAAAATTGAAATATTGCCACAAAAAAATCTGAAATATCACATTATTTCGTTGTCTAATTTGAGGCCATTTTTAATCGTTTTATTGTGGACGATATACTCAAAAACAATATCTCCCATCTCTTATTAAAAAACATCTGGATAATTGGTGAAAGTTGCCAATCAATATAAAATTAAAAAAGCTAATCATTAATATACTCAAAGTAAAGTAAAGTAATAAAAAAAAAATACAGAATTCATTGTCAAAATCTAACAAAATGACCATAAAATAAAAGAGATTTCCAAATTGCCCCATTCCCCGACCCCCCTCTGCCTCCTCACCAAACTGGTTGTGTCACTGCTAATATTGACACCACCCTTTCCTCCCCCCCTCTTAGCCCCTCCTTCCCCAACCCCAGACCCCTTTCTCGGACGGCCCCCGCCCTCCGAAAGCCCCTGCACCGTCCAGGAACTGCTGTTGTCCACATCGCACCTCATCCATAGTAGACAGTATTGATTTTCAGCTCGGAAAATAAAAAAGGCCATGAATTTTAATGCCCCTCTGTCTGTCTGTCCATCTATAGCCCACCACCGTCGGCGCGGCGACTGCTGGCTGCTCCTTATTCTTCTTCTGAGGTGTCCGTCCATCCTTCCTTCCCCCTTTTTACCTCCTTTGACCAATCGGCTTCGTCTCTACTTTAGAGTTTCAATCTCTCAAGTCGTTTTTGTTGCGATTTCTTCTGTTTTTTTATCCTGAGGGGAGGATAGATGAGACGGTTTGGCGCACGGGGGCAGGTGCTGGTCATCTTCCCCTTTTCTAAGCGAATTCAGTGGAAGCCTTGTTAAATAATCTGAAAGGGTTTGTGAAGGAATATCAATATGTCCGGCTGTATTTTAAGACGTAACTGGAACTGCAAATCTGACTGCAATTGAATAGAAACGCAATAAATCGCAATTATTCAGGTAAAAGAAGGGCAACATAGCATGTGTTTTCAAAGAGAAAGGAAGAAGAGAGAAAAGAAAAGATAAGCCATTGTTGAGACTAAAGGGCTGCAACAAACTATTATTTTGCTTATCGATGAATCTAGTCAAAATTCTTTCAATGAATTGTTTCGATTCCAAAAGACCAGTGACTATTTCCACAAGATATTTCCTAAACTGGACCCAGATTAAGCCAAATTGATCCAAAACATGCTTTCAGTGTTATTTTGAAGCAAATACTGCTCTGTCTGAGTCACAAAACCGTTTCTCTCGGCACGAGGCATGTTTTGAGAGTTTGTGTACGGCCCGGAAAACGATTATTCGATTACTAAATGAGTTGTATCAATAATCGATTTGTTGCAATTAACGGATGAACTCGTTTCAGCCCAAGTTTAAACATGTATGTGATTCCTGAAGTAGCGTAGTCCTTCATTTAATTGTTAATGCTGTTTGACACGTAATTATGTTATTATTTTTTTTAACTTTGAACTGAATCTAGATTTAAAAAACAATATCAAATCTAACCCAAAGTTTGTCAGATCACAAACAATTGTTCAGCCCCTAATTCTGGCTATAATTTACAATGCGGTCAAATATACAGTAGCATATTTCCCATTCGGCGTGTCAGATATCAAATAATGGTTTCGGCATGATTTATTTGACCACAAAGACGCTCTGGTTCATATCCCAAGTGTCTTTAAGGAGCGTAACGCAGTCTTTAGATGTTGACAATAAGATGTAAGTACATTTCCGATGACCACATTAAAAATACATAGACCGTCTCCATCTGGGTTGTAAATGTTGACATGTTTGTGATGATTTAAGAGCTTTATTTTGAAAAGCCGCGTTTGGCATTTGCCCATTTGCAGAATATTCCACTTGGGCATTAAACAAGCACGAAATGTACATGAAATATACATAGGAGCGTGTACAAAATGGAAGAGTGATAATAAAATATGTTTCGAGGTCCAGCTCGTTCTTTGTGTGCGACTCGAGTAAAACGCACATCACAACATCTTTTTCTCTGTAGTTTTCTGTAATTGTGCCAAGTTTCAATTCAGAACTTGAGCACATTTTGATGACTTAACACGCGTAGTTTCATATCAATAGTCAATGTTGTTTTGAAGATGTGCTAAATCTGACTATTGAGTATTCAGTTTATAGTGAAAAATGGTACTAAAGAGCCGATTTAAAATAAAAAAAAAAAAAAAACGAATGTCAAATAAGAGTCTATGATGATATTTCTACACTTTTTGGGTTACACTTGACAGACTTTTTGCAGTCATCTGATAAATAAACCTCATCTAATACGTTTAAAGACATGTTTTGCTCACATTTCTATTTAATTGACATAATATGAATGATGTAATGAACAACAACATCCATCTATTTCACATTTTTAACAGACTGACGCGCAACATTTAAGAATTTAATTACCGACTTAAACTAATGATTTGCTATGAGAGTTATTGCTTCAGGAGTTATTTCTTCCTTGACAACAGCAGAAGCAGCAGCAGAAGCAGCAGCAGCATGTCCCAGCGGGGCTCCCGTAGCTATTCCCATGTTTCAAAAAGTTGCAGCGAGAGGTGCGAGTTTGTTATGTGCCGCCCAAAATGTTGCAAAAAACTACAAATCCCACCTTTAAATAAACACGGCAGACTCCTGTGGCGCGCGGGACTGTCACACATTTGATTTGGGAAAAAACACTTCCTGCCAAACAACGTGAACGGAGCAAAATGCAATAAAAATAAGAAAAAAAACCTGCAATTTTATTTACCACATAGGTATTTTTCCATTTTACGCATATTCAACCAATTGATTTTCGGCGGTTTTGTGTCATTTTGAGGTGAAAGAGTAGACGAGAATCTGGACCACTTTAACGAGTTGGAACATAGTGATTTGAGCACTCAGAAAAACGTCAGAGAAAAACGGCAATTGGCGTCAATGACAGACTCGGCGCATCTGTCAGCGATCGGCGCACATCACGAGAGACAGACGGAAAGTGCACAGGCCATTTGTGCTCGGTTTGGTGATGCCGGGGTCCAACTTTCATGGCATTCATACACAACCGGCGGCTTAAATAACAGTGTTTTAGCCCACCAGCAATAATAAATGACTCAAGTAGCAGGTGTGGGTTTCCGCGGACGGCTAAACGCACTCAATGTCAATCTTTATCTGAACGCGGTCGACGGAACCGCGGAGAAATAAGACACGGTCTTTAACAAACTTTCAGCGCGAAAAGTAAAAGGTAAAAGTACGGTTTCACTGTGATTAATTAGGGTTTACGCGGGATGAAATCGATAAATGTGTGTGTCGATAAAGTGCCATACTGATAGTAGGAGTGGAGAAATACATATTTGCGTATAATTTAGTAATAATTCGACTTATTGTAGTTTTTGGGGGTCAGCATTTATCGTGTGCCATATTAACATCTGCACTGTAGGTCGAATAATTAACATCTATGACTTCTTTATGACACGAAATACCAACTTTAATGTTCTTTTCTCTTATTTAATTGTCGCAGCTCATGTTTTTTAACACGATGGTTACGCACGACTTTGGGGCTATTGTGTCCGGCGACGCAAAGCACTTTGAATATTATTGTTTAGCGGGATATTTTCTGCAACAATATATCTGTATCACCCTTCAAAATGTGTTATTGTGACCGGCACTGGTTGTAGTAAAAGTATAGTTGTAGTATTTGTTTGGAACATGGATGAAAAATGTGTTCAAACAGTCGTAGTAGCGGCGTCAACAATAGTAGTAATATTAGGTGAATCTTCCGTACACGTGACACAATTTATGTTAACATTTTAAGGGCACAGAAAGTATCTCAGCTTTCTAAAATACAGTCCTATAACTCTGTTTGAAATGCGATATGTTTCGGAAAATACGATTAACGACAAGACAGAAACTACTAAATGTCAATGTGAATAATATTATTAAAAAACACGAGCTGCCAAAAATATAGAAGAAAGGAACACTAAGGTAGTTATTTTTTTCTTATTATTTGACCTTCTACAGCTTAATGGTAAATAAAAAAACTTCAAAAAGTCAATATATGAATTACCGCGACAGTATCGTCCTACTAAGCGCAGTATTAGTTATAGCGGCTGTTAAGAGATAGAAAACATCCCCTTTTCTTTCACAAAGTGTTAGAATTGCCTTAATTCCAGACATACTTTCATTCGCACGTTGCACTAAATGACCACGCGGCGCCCGGCTTTAGTTCCGCTTCAGTTTGGGACCGAGGCGAGGTCAGAGGCGCGCGCTCGCTTCCGCGGCGTCACCTCCGGGCCGTCTCCGTCGGCATTCAATCGGGGGAAGGCTTTCAACAACTAACTCGTGCCTATTATCTGCAAGAATGCCACGAACATGAGCACAGGGTTAAAAGTCAGATGCCTGAAAAAATTGGTTCTCCACTTAACGCATCCTTGGACAGTTTTATATTGTCTTGGAGGAATGCTAACCGACGCTGTTCGGCGAGCGTGTGCGGGGCGGGGAACTAACAAAACACTAACATAATTGTATGTTTGCGGACAATAACGAGTCGAGAATGGGCTTTTGTTTGTGCTATTTGTTAATTCTTCTCGCCGTGTCCTCGGGGGGGGGGCTAAAAGGGAGCACGTATTCCGACGGGGGTATTACGCAAGCGCAGGTATTGTCCGTAAATTCATTGTGGTTTGAAGGACAGCGAGTCATAGGGCCATTTCCTATTAAAAAAAAGTGAAATTAACTTGAATTCACGCCAAACGGAGATTCAACGCCGCAACAATATAGTCGTTCACCTTTTGTCGCTGCAATAAAAAAAACATAAAATGGCATTCATTTTAAGGCTTTAGATTTTATAATGCAATCTGAACTCTGACCTCTAAAACCATCATTTGAAAGAACATCGGTTATTTCGGTTCAAGCGCCACTTACATTAAATAAGTTAAAGGTCTCAAGTCGAACTCAATGTCAAGACAATACCTTTGGAAATGTTGCGGTTGAAGTAGTAGTTGTAGTAATAAGACGTAGTAATAGTAGTAGTAGTACAATCAAATTTTAGTCGTATTTTGATCTAGAATAATTGTTATCTGGACTCTGAGCACATGCGAAAAGAGCTTTTTCATAACCGACGGTGGCATTATCAAATCAAAATGTCAAAAGAAAGAATAAAATATTTCAGATTTTCACAGATAATACATTTTATTTGTGAATATTCTCCATCTAGAAGACTTCAGTCGCCATATTTCAACATTGATTTGGTTTGATATTGTATTTAAAACGTCTCAGTGTACAATAGAAATAATCGTTAGTTGCTTAGTTGCAGCCCTAGTTGTAGTAGTATTGATAGTATAGTTGTAGTATTTGCTTGAATAGTTGAAGAAAATTAGAAGTAGCATCAATAGTAGTTGTAATAGTGGTAACAGTAGTAGCCGTAGTCATAGTAGTAGTAGCAATAACAATGATCTAGTTCTCAGACTGTAAACCTGTTGTCGTTTAGTCGATTATTCTGCCAACTAATTATTGTTTTGAGGATTTTTAAGAGTTTTTCATGGACAACAGCAGAAATGACAAGAGATGTAGCGAGTTATGTTAAGATTTGGGTGTGAATAACAGTAAATACACTGTTTACATGTAGTTTTCCGCTTAAATATCTGTAATTGTGTGATCTTGTCAGACACTTAAAAGGTCTGAGAGCGTTTGGCATTACCGTTAGCCGCTGCACAGAACATGCTTTTAGTCGACCAGGCGTTTCTTTAGTCGACTACAGCCCTAAATATGTCATTAATTCCAAGGTCTTAGATTTTAAAAGTGCAATCTAACCTCTAACCTCCAAAACCATCATTTTCGGGCACGTCCGTGGTTTGGGTAAAGGAGCCGCCCCGAATCCAGTTAAGGTCTCGCAGCCAAACTCAATGTCAAGTCCGCCGTCTGCGCGTCCGTCTGGCTGACTGACCCGCAGCCCCGCCCACTCTGACCTTCACCCTGACCCCCGGCCAGACCGTCCCCGGGACCCCCGCCGTACCCCCTCCCCGAAACGGCAACTGGAACGGCTGCAGGGAGGAGCTGAGGAGGACGCGGCGAAATGACCAGTCGCACCACCTGCATCTGTCCGAAGAGACAGAGTGTGTCAATGTGTCACGGTTTCTACGACTACGATGACACTACAATGACACTTTTTATTGCACTATGTGAAGCATTTTTTATTACATTTTTTTCTGTAAATGGCGCTCTATAAATAAAGTACTGACTCAAACCAAGTCACATCAAATTTAAGAATAAAAAGTAAACTCTGCCTCGAAAATAGTCATGCTGGGTGAATGAAGACGAGGACTTTTTGGTAATAGCGTCAGGAAACGGCCAAACATCTGTTAAACTTGCATTTTTGTGTGTGTTTCCCATTAGTTTTAGGTCTTGTTGTCAACTTTAATTATTGATATCGGTGATAAACTAAACATTTTACAAACTGTCTCCCGAAACATCCCCAAAACTTCTCTCCCCCGAGCCAATTTAAGAACACAACTGACGCTCTGCTTTTTAAATTTTCACATGTAAAAATACTCAAATGATTAATCGTCCCACTTTACCTAAACTCAGCCTTGTTAGTATTGTCAAAAGTGCTGAAATACGATCACTAAACTATAATCCACACCTTCCCTTTTCTCATCTTCTCGGCTTTATTGACGTTCTGAATGAATAAACCAAAATGACCAACTGTCCGGTGCCCGTTTGCAGATGTCCCTGATATAAATATGTAAATGTGAGCGCAGCAGATGGACTGAGGGGTCTGCCCAGTGTCTGTGACCCCCGTGACCCCGTGTCTGTGACCCCCCGTGACCCCCGTGACCCCCCCCGGACCCCCCCCGCCCCACGCCTCAGGTCAGTGACCGTCCAGGCTCTGCCACGTCTCAAGATCAAGTTCAGAGGCAACACCGGGGCATTACACGGGCCTCCAGCGGTTCCGGGCGACACTGTTCAGCGTAAACTTGAACTGTCTGCAGGTTTTGAAGAATTAGCACCGTTGTCATAGCGATTAACTATTTGAAAACTAAGCCTTCTAATGTTGCCTAAAGCAGGAACTTGAAACCCATGGATACGATGTCAATGCAGTTTCGATCTTTTTGGTTTTAGCCACATTTTTCTCGTGACTTTATCAACTTTGACCAGACGCAACGATTACAGTTATTCATAAGCATCAAATAAACCGGAACATTTTGTAATTGTATGTATTTCGTAATTGTATGAGAAATTCAAGAACAACTCCAGTCAACACACTTTGAAGTAAGATATATTGCTGCAGAAAATATCACAAATATTGAACAACTTTAGGCTCCTGAAACAATAACCTGAAAGCAAGATAATCCCTCCAAAAACATGTTTAAATTGCAATAAATAAATGGCAGAATTAAACAGTTACACAGTTCGTTAGTGTCTGTAATGAGTCGTATATGTTGACTGTCTATTTTATTTTAAACAATAAAAATCAGTTTCCCCTCTATTGTAAATTTTTTTAAAATAAATATTGAGTCCCAAAAACTATTTCTCATTTATCTTGCTTTTGTGACAAAGCAGATTGTCAAAATGATCGAAAATCTGATTCTAATACATTTTAAAACGCATACTGAAACTAGATACTCATTTAAACACTATTGGACACAAAAAATTAAATTAAATAAATAAAAATCACATAAACAGGACCAAATTTGGCCTTTGCTTGACAGTTTTAAATGATCTTCATCTTTATCGGACCCAGTAAAGGACCATAAGGTTTAATAAAGAAAGAACTATTATAGATTTTTTGGGTTGAAAATATTCAAATGAAACAAATGACATGGGTACTGTATTCGTGAATGTCAGTAAAAGTATATTTAGAGTGTGTTTTCGTCCTGCGGCTGATGAAATATGAATGCAGATGTGCTCGTTCGTGTGCGGGGCAGTTTTCGGAGGCGGGGCCGCTAAGTGTGCCTGGCGCCCGTCCCGCTTCGGGTTGGGCGCGTGTGCTATTGTCTTTTCAGCGCTCTCCCCTCGCCCTTTCTCGCCGTGCATCTGCCTGCGGTCAACCCCCCCCCCCCGAAACCCTGCACCCTGCACCCGGCCCCCCGCCCTCGTCCCCCCCCCCCTCCCGGAGCGGGGCAGCCGCCTGTCCAGCGCCCCGTGTCATCTCCTTTGTCTGCTCGTCAGTTAGGGGGGAGCGGTCCGCGGCGGGATGAACGCGCTTGCCGGGGGGTTGACCTTTACCCCCGCTGCCTAAGCCCCGCCCCCCTCGCCCTCTCGCCCCCTCCATCGCCCGTTCACGCCTGTCCCATTCAAATGCAAGTGTCCCGTCACGTCCCATTCTTCTTTCATCTGTCCACCCCTGCTGGACTTGACCTTGATGGCAAAACGTCCAGCAGACTCGGTTGTAGCAGTAACAGTAGCAGAAGTAGTAGTAGAAGTAGTGGCAGTAGTAATATTTACCTAAAGAAATATCCTTCAAACTTGCATAATTAATTGTGTGTCGCAATAAGAAAATCGCATTAAAGTAACGTCGCAAACAAATAAATATTCTGTTTTATTGAGTATAAAAGCTGTTACTCCTTTAGTTCAGACCTGCTTCTGGACGTGTTTAAAAATGTGATCGAATGAAGATGTCGAACGTCAAACTGAATCTTACTGTTGAAGCACAGATCGTGAACGCGACGCCCGAATTGACAGTCCAACGTTGATCCTTTAGGCGGCGCTTGATTCTGAAGTGTTTACAGGCCAAACGCAAAAGTAAATCCTAAACACAGGCCGATATCTTCTATGGCTGTTTCCCTTCCAATAATTTGCTCATTTTTGGTTCAGATTTAATTTTTAAACTATAATTATAATTGACTACTTTCTTTTAATTGGATGTTATGCATTGACTTTCTGGCATTTGTAACGTTGTGATTGTGTGCTTTAATTGTGTCGCTTGTTTACGCAGTACATTTGACATGTTCACTGCTTCGGTGATGAAACTGTTTTTCATATTTAGTCCGTGAAGGTTGTGGTTTAGTTCGAATGTATTTGGTTCTTCGTGAAATCGTGATATACCACAGAATATGAAGTAAAATGTATTGATCATTGTGTGTTTGACGAGCCCAAATATTAATTAAAGTGCACATGCAGATGCTAACCTTGAAGCTAAAACATCCAAACCTGGTCTTGGTCTTTCGCTGCACATTTGGCCTGCTTTGGGGGGGGGGGGGGGTGTTGACCTTTACCCCCCCTTCACTCTCCCCCCTCCCTCACCCACTGCCCCTCGTCCCATTCATATGCAAGTGTCCTATTCTTCTTTCATCTGTCCACGCCTGGTCGGGCTGTTGTGTCAAGTCTCAAGTTCAAGTCCCCGGACGGTCCAGGGGCCAGCGAGGGGCCAGCGAGGGGCAGGCGAGGGGACAGCGATGCTCTTTTCTTTTTTTTTTCCAGCCTATGTTGGGGCAGAACGCGGGGGCTGTCCTGTTTGGGGATGGGATGGGGGTCACATTTTGGGGTCAGTGCCATTCCAAGGGCCAAGCTGTGGTTAGAGACAATCTAATCTGCCGATAATCCCCCCCAAATCGTGTTAGTTTGACTGCGCATTTTAAGACCAAACATCAAATCATCGGGAAATACCATTTACACCGAGATTTTAACGTTTTTCACTTTGTAATCGAAAGTATTGATCTAGTGCCATTCATTATTTTAGTTTAGACGTCCACAAACATGTTCTGGAATACAAGTCATTCTTGGATCAGTTTATCGGGTCTTATTTTAGTCTTCTCTCTAAAGTTGGATGCTCAATGTTTGTAAAATGTGCCAGGGGTGAACTTCACCTTGATATAGAAATGAGATGTTCAGTGCAAAACGCTTCAACCGTAACGCCAGCGTAGAGGAACACGAATTAAATGCAGAAAGTTCTCGTTTAGCTGCAGCCACGTGTCAACTTAACGATTTAAACGCAAGATTCAGGCACAGTTCGGATTGTATTTATTTGCTCCGTTCTGCATTCTGCCATTAAAACACAACCGGGCCAAAGAGGTGAATCGGCCAGTGTACCAGAGCCAGTCGAAATGTGCCTTATGTGCTGCTTGTCTCCATGGAGATGCTGCCGCCGCGTGCTTTGCCTATCATTTTAAAAAGTACGGCATTAAACGTACGTATTTAGCATTTATTCAATTAAAATTGTTTTAAACGCTTAAAAGCAACTTGGAAAAACATGCTTTCTTACTGTGAGTGGGGTCGCCTCTCCACAGAGCTGACCTGTGACCTATGGAATCACGTACAATGCCATACTGTGGAACATTCCCGGCAAAGCAACAACAGCTCAATGAGACGTGATGGATCCGCTAAATAAAGGTTCAATACTGAGTCACAGCACACTTTTTTTGGGTTCAGAATATTCCACGGCACAACACGTACTAAAATATCATGAAATCACACAATGTAGTGAAAAATAAAATGTATTTAATGTAGTAAATATTGTCCATGCCAGTGCCAGTAGTGCCAGTGGTTGTTTTGCTTTCTTATTTGCTGAAAAAGTTGCTCAGGACAACGCCAAAAGTCCTACATTATTCATTTAATCTGACATTTTTTTCAAGGCGCAAAATGGGAGAACATCAAGGACGTATCGTGTACCTTTGAAGTTGTCCAATTGCCGCGCATTTCCATTCCCCTAAGATAAACCTCATCGCCTTCCAAACTCCCGCCGTAAAACACAATTTCGCTTCCAACGTCGCCGACTCCTAAAAAAACCCAACTTTATATTAAGTTACAGTCCATCCACAATAGAGGTCACATTGATTCTTTGTGTCGGTCAAGCGCCTTTGGGCAAGTCAGCAATTTCCTCTAATAACGACATCGCCCGACCCTAATAAATGTTTAATTTTACAAGTAATTAAGATTTACACAGGGGCCATATTCAGGAACAATGGACTGAGGACAAAGCAGAGATCTATCATTTTAACGGCAGTATCATGATGTAATGACTTTTATTGTTTGCAATTCGGCTGCTGGTCCTGGCGGTGCCCTTAAAGCTAACTTTCACAGTACTTTAGAGAGGAGTGGATGTGATATTACAGGATTAAATAGAAGAGAGGTTTTCAAAATGGGGTCCAAGTGCGTCTGGTCTCAGGGCAAGTTTCTCCTGACGCAACTCAGGACTTTCACCGTTTATTTTGAGACATTTCGTTGTCCTGGTTTTGGCGAAGTCCAGCCTTGCTTAGACAAAGTTTAGTCAAACATTAGATTCGTTTCAGGTTAAGATCTGGCTTGACTTGGTTTGGTCCGGGTTTAGTCCATCTTTTAAGCAGCATTCATTCACCATTGATTTGTTCCTGGTTCTAGACATTTTTTTTTGCACTGGTGTGGACTTGAATTGGTCCAGTTCTAGTCCTAGTTTAGTCTTGGTCTTGTCCATGTTTAGTTTGGGGTTTTTAAGTCTCAAAGTTGTAAAGATTGTCTTTGTAAATAAGGTTTTCTTCTGTGTTAATATGAATTTGTTCAAGGTAGCCTGGCCAGAAACTGGTTTAGTACTGCATTATTCAATATTTGGACATATTTTAATCCTTTTTAGTTGATAATTTGTCAGGCAAAATGTGTTCTGAGGGCGAAAAGTGTCCACTAAAACCACTAAAGTATCAGCAAAAATATAACATGAAGGCAAATCTCATGTCGAAGCTTGAAGTAGCGCTGCGTTCTTCCAGTGGTTGTTTGAAAAGCTCGTGAAAAATGACATTGTGGATAATAAGATGTCGGCGCATTAAAAATGTATAAAACTGAGTGAATGATGCTATAAACTATGAATGCGTAATGTCCTCCAAACATGCAATAAGCAGGTTGAAAGTGGCGATATAAAGGATGTGTAATGTATGGAAATCCCCGTTGGCGATGTGAATATTCAATGGCTTTATAACATGAACGATGTGAAGGTTCTGCAGTAACTTCCACCCGCACGCTCCGTTTGATTTAAGGCTCCTAATGTACAATCCTTCACTGGAGAAAAACACCTTCGCACAGTTGTAGTACATTATCTCAATGAAATAGCCAGATATTATGGTAATGATTTTGTTTTGTTTTGTGCTGTTTAAGGCTTTCAAACTTTTTTTTTTAATGTCCTATTCTATCTTCATCTTTCCAATTAAACTACTACTTAAGTACTTTTTCGACCTGTCCCACGCTTGGAAAAAAGAGAGCACTTAGCTTTAAATCCATGCCAAATCAACAAGTTAAAAAGAAACAAAAACTTTAGTGCACTGGATGTGAAAAAATGCACAAAAAAACAAAAAAAAGCGCTAATATGACAATTCGATTTCTTTTGTGGAGTAAAACATTTCGTCAAAGGCTGCGTTTGCACGGATCTGGTTCTGGTTTGATCAGTCCAGTCTAGCTGTAGTCCTTTTTTCCGGGTTGCGTTCACATTTGATTTGGTCCCGTTTCAGTCCCTAACAATGGTCCAAAGTTTAGGTCCAGGTTTAGCCCCAATTTTAATGTGGCGTTTTTGTCGTGTGTGGAGGCAAAATCGGGACTAAAACAAAACTAAGCCTGGAACCAAGCACGGACAAGGCCAGTGCTAAACCAGGACTAAAACAGGACCACGTCAAGTCTAAACCAGGACTAAACTAGTACCTTAAATCGAGGTTCTTTTATTTGTCATTGCAACATGTGGAAAAACAACTGAATGACAGAACAAAATGTGTTTCTCAAAGCCCAGTGATGCTTTAAAAGACGATACGTACAATACTAAATACTAAAAGAAATAATAAAATACTTCTAGTCCAGGTTTAGATCCAGGTTTAGTCCTATGTTTAGTCCCAATTTGGATTTGGTGTGCGCGCAATCGGCCTGACAATTGTCTTTTTCCTCATGTCGCTAAAGAGCAGGCGTACAAAACTAAAACCGAGGTAGAATTTCTCGACATCGAATTAAAATGCGTCGTTTTATGCGACATTCGTACGGCGGCGTTCAAAAAACCCAGCACTTTCTCCCCCCCCCCCCCCCCCCCCCCCCCCCCCCCTCCCTCAGTAATGGCTGAAGGACAGGCCGGGCTGACAGAGCTGCCACCGCGCCATGTTCGCTGACCTCAACAAGAGCGGGACAGAAGAAGAAGAAGAAAAAAAAAAACGAAAAAAAAAAAAAAAAAACGACATGAAGTGTGTGCGAGAGAATGGACATGATGCGGTCACCGGTGGTCCCTGAACGCCTCGGGGTAACACCAGCTAAATGTAGCCGGTGTCAGGCATGCATCCATTCAGATCGGCCAGTGTTAAAGTTGCTGCCGGTGAACGAGGGGGAAACGGGGGGCAGTGCTGTTGGACCCCCCAGAGAGAAGCGCCCACGTCAACATGAGAATATATTGCGCTTCATTAAAGGCTGAGTGGTAGCAGTAATAGAAGCGGTGGAGATACTGTGGCGTGGTGGAGGAGAGCTCCAGTCATATTGGTTTTCATTATTGATTAGTGTTTAGTTACGGACAACCTGATTTTGTAGCACGGTCCAATCAGAGGGCTGTGTTCTGAAGACTGAGAATACATTGAGTTGCATTATTTTATATTGTAAAAAATGCAACATAGGGTGAAAAACGGATTCATGTTTGTTTGTTTGTTTGTTTATTTGTTAGGCATTTAAAGAGAAATTGCACAAGAGAGATGTGTTTCTAAATGTTTTCTCACTAATACTGCACAGAAAAAAGTAAAATAAAAAAAAAGAGAAATAAATTGCATGATCAAGTGCTGTAATGTGTTCCTTAAATGTGAGGAACTGCATTCTGAATACAGCAAAAGTACTCAAAATTAGTGTAAGGAATACTTATTTATTTTATACTATAGTCATTTTAAATTGTTTCCTGATGCATGCCATTTTGATTTCATATATGTTGTTTTTATTATTGATCAGTGTGTTATCTTGCACCTTAATGTTCATTGACAACGGCAATAAACCTTTTTCTGATTCTGATTCTTATTTTCTATACATGTTACACCGGCCATAGTAGTAGCCTCGATAGACGTGATCGTCAAAGTATTAGTAGTATTAGTAGAAAGTGTTATTACTGTGTGTGGTATTAGGTTGGAGCAAGCTTGTGTCATTTAAAATAAAAAAAACCTGACTGAATACAAGATTATTTTTACCTGCTTTGATTTGCAGCAATAAATCGACCCTTGTTTAGTCTTCGATATCGCCTTATTTTTTATGTCAAATCCAAACCAAATTCATGCCACAAGGTTGAGTTCTGTTCAACAATTTAGTTTTAGCACCAAGTTCTGCGGCTCAGGTCACTTTAGGCAGCATAACTCAGCAGCGTCAGATATCCCCATGTTTAAACCATGCTCGCGCTCCCTCCCACCGCCACCACGGGCGCCGTCACTACTGTTCCCTCTGCACTGGAGATGGATAGGTGTACCGCAGTGGGTCCGGGGTCCTGCTCAAGCCCCCAGAGAAAACGAGCGCAGGGGCCTAAATGCAGAATCTTCTCAGCTTCTCACCCCCCCAAGGGACGGAGACACAGGGCCATTTTCAGGCAGAAAATCATGGCGCCGAACCGGTTTACCATATTCATACCACACTTTACAGCCAAGGAGGAGGGTCTTTACCTGTCCCATTTTGCTAGCACTATATTCCGACTGCAGCACAGGCTCGCGCGGCCACTCAAATCCCTTGGGGGGACCATTAAGAACAACCTCTCTTTCCCCCTCACTCTCTTCCTCACCAACCCTCCCCCATTTTTTTTTTTTTTTTTCATATGTAGCGTCGGTGCAGGCCTGGTTCGTTCCACATCCTGCTAATAAGGAAGCCTCGTTCAGCCAAGGCCGAAGCGAAAACCTGCCAATATTGTCCGGCTCTATGTAGAAGAAGCAGGAATGAAGGCGAGAGAGCAGGGGCGAGGAGGAGGGGGAGGTAAACAGCGAAATTCAAGAGCGATGATGGATGAAGGCAGAGGAGATTTTAGTGAATGGAGATGTCGAGTAATAACCAGAAGGCCAGATAAATACAGATATGCAGGTCGTAAAAATGGTAACTACGGTGATGCTCTTACACAGGACACTTGGTTTAGAACAGCTTGATTCTACTGGTTTAGTTCTACTGGTTTAGGCCTAGTAAATCCTGATTGAGCCATGGCATGGTTTAGTCCCAGTGCTGTTATGATCAGTTTGAATCATGTTTAGCGTTAGGCTTGGATAAATCTCGTCTCGAACACACAATGGTTTTGTCCTACTTTATTCTGCTTTAATCTTCGTTAACTTCTGGTTGAAAGCTGATTTAGTCTTACTCAAGTTAGTCTGGTTTCCACTGCTGAATTGGTTTGCCATGGTTTGACGGTCCAATGGTTTAGTCCTGGGTTGGACTGGATTTAATCCATGTGTAGTCCTGATGTGGTCTTGGTGAATTCCAAGAAGGACCAAAGAAGGTTTTTACACAATTTCAGTCCTGCTTTAGTCCTAGTTTGGATTTACCATTTCATTAGTCAGAATTTACCATTTCAGTACTGGTTTAGTCATGATGTGCCCCAGTCTAGGTTTGATCTAGTTCTTGCTTAGTCCTTCGTTAGATTTACCATTTCAGTCCTGGTTTAGTCCTGGTTTATGACCATGGTTTTAGTTTTGAGACACCATTTCAGTGTTGGTTTAGTATAATCTTAATCCTGATCTGCCCCAGTTTACAATAGGTTTAATCTTATTTTAGATTCACCATTTCAGCCCTGGTTTAGTCCTTGTTCAGTCTTCGTTTGGATTCACCACTTCAGCCCTGGTTTAGTCCTTGTTCAGTCCTCGTTTGGATTCACCACTTCAGCCCTGGTTTAGTCCTTGTTTATGGTCATGGTTTAGTCCTTGTTCAGTCCTCGTTTGGATTCACCATTTCAGCCCTGGTTTATTGTGGTAGTTTAGTCCTTGTTCGTCCTTTGGATTCACCACTTCAGCCCTGGTTTAGTCCTTGTTTATGGTCATGGTTTAGTCCTTGTTCAGTCCTCGTTTGGATTCACCACTTCAGCCCTGGTTTAGTCCTTGTTTATGGTCATGGTTTGGTCCTTGTTCAGTCCTACTTTTTGAGCCACCATATCAGTCCTGGTTTAGTCCTGGTCCAGATGCGTATCCAAGTCTTGACTGAGGCGTGCCGGAAAGACTGAGAGCGGTCGGTTTGTCAGACGTCGGCGTAGGCGCGGAGCAGCGGGATTTGGTATAGATTTGTTTAGATAGCGGAGTGAAAATGGCACATCCCGGCGTCGGAAATCAAACGTCTCCATGTAACCTCCATAAAGCGGCGCGGAGCGAGCAGCGTAATGTCTTCTGTTTTTGATGGATCGAGGCAGTTTATGACAAAACCAAGTGATTAATATTTATGAAAGAGATTTATCAATGCTTAACACAGAGGCAGAGGAAGGCGCCGCACTGGACTGACAATATTTGTTTGCTTGGCTTCTAGATGTGAACCAAGACGTAGCTGAAGCTGAAGTCTCCTCACGATTTCTTTCCAGGGAAAATATTGTCTGTAAATGTTTGTCGACAGTAGTAGAGATTTAACAATAGCAGAAATGTAAAGTCAAATTGTGTCTGCTGATTATATCTGAATGTACTTTTTTGATTCGTCTTACTTCATTTTAACATGATGCAAATTCACAAAGGATACGGTTGTTTTAGTTATGGGAGTGGACTGTGTGTTTTATTTCCAAAGCCTGAGCCGTGACAAGATTAAGAAAACATTGTAGCTGATTGAAACGTCATCAAATGTACTAAAAAGCAAGAGAGAAAAGTTGGCAGTGTCGTGGGAAACAACACTTACCTTCGGCACGCTTTTCGAGCACGTCATTTCAAATGTTTACAAAGTGCAAGCTTGCGTTTTACAGATGATTTCCATTATGTTTATTCTTCATGTATGCTATGGTTCTTGCACTTTCCTATCCAAAATAAATCGGCCCTCCTCCAGAGCTCTATGCACAATGGGGCGAGGGAGGAGCAGTGCAGATTAATTTCATTCACTCCTCTGCTGAAGAAAAGGATCATAAAAAGAGGATAGAGGAGCGGAGAGGAGGGGCAGCGATAAGCAGTGGGGTAAAATCTGGGGGGGGTGGTGGTGGTGGTGGTGGTGGGGTTTCTGCCGTTTTATCAGATGTAGTAAATGTGTGTACAGTGCGGAGGAGGAGAGGGAAGCCGTGGGGAGAGAGGCGATTATGTCTGAAACTGTTCATGAGGATCGCAGGATTTGAGGGGGAATAAAACGCAACTGTACAATGGAGCCGGAATGGTTTACATCATGCAGAGAAGCTGAGACCTTAAACCGGTTCAAATCTGCACAGCTCAGGCTACACAAAAGGCTGCTGCGTGCTGGTGGTCCTTGGTGCTTTGACACGTAGCATTTATATTTCATTGCAAACCCTTGTTTTTTTTTGTTTTTTTTAACCTCTGTTCAATCCAAGCATCATTTATTGACAAAACAAACCCCCAAAAACTTTAAGAATAAATAAGTGCTAACAGAAGTAGTGGTATTAGTAGTAGCAGAAGAAGTATTGCTCAAGGCAGTCTGAGAAGCTACTGAAGTAATAATGGTAGAAGTAGTTAGTCACAGTATCTAAATTAAAATCATAGTAAATCCTTTTCTAAATGTACAATATAGGTTACAATAAGCTGACTGAAACTCTTCAACATTATAATTTGTCATAGAAGTTACTTATTGGACCCTCTGAAGCTCAGATCGTATTGCACTACATAAACTATTGAAACATTTCCAGCTAAAGCAAAGAAAATGTACAAATGATGAAGGCTGAGCGCCAAAAAGTTTAGTTCCAGCTCTCATTTACTGAACGGTAAGTCGATATAGTGATTATCGTGACAGGCTTAACTGTAGCCAAAATGATCATAAATCAGACACTAATAGATACTTTAGTAACAGTACAAGTATTACTAGAAGTAGTGGTAGATGTTCAAGTAATAATAAGCAGCAGGGCAAGAAATACTATACTATATAAGCGACCATTTGACTCATGATTTCTACTGTAAATACTTGCAGCAGATCGAACGTTTTTTAAATAATGAGAGACAAAGCAGTGCAGGCAACAGTAAATACAAAGCTACTCGCATTTTCAAGTATTTTCAAGTATTTTCAAGTATTAGGTTTGTGTTGTGGAGAGGCCGATGGGATATCTAGGCTCGAATCTCCACCCCAAAAGTGAGCGAGCGGTCTGAAATATTCATACATTAGTGCAGGTTTTCCAAAGCAGTGCAAACTGGGCTCATTGGTATTTGACATATTGTAAAGCTCTGGCTGCAGCCGGGCGCGCTCACTCAATCGTACACCCAAACACCATTAAAGATGCAGTGGACAGGGAGGATTACGGTTATGATACCAGTAAAGGTTAGCGGACAAAGGCGGCGGACATTTTGGCTCAAGTTTCTGAACATATAAGACGAGGTTACACTGGTCTTTGCCATAAAAATACAGTAAGTCTGGGCAATTAATCACATTTTAATCAAGATTCAATCATGTCAAATTGTCAATGATATGCTTAGGTGTTTTAATTCAAGTCCACAGCCAATTCTCTGTCAGTAAAATGTAAAGTCTATCTTGTTCATGTTCATGAAATCAATACTGAAAGTCATTATTATTTCGTTTTTGAAAAGGCTGAATGTAATATAATTGAAAATAGAGATGCAGTGAAGAAACCAGTTTAGGCTGAAAATGTATAATATTTAGTCTTTGGTTTGAAGCCTTTATTGGATAAGAACTAAGAAGTAATTAAAAAAGGTGATGAAGAGCGGAAGAGACATTCAGCAAAATTGATCTCACAATACTGATTGAAAATGACTAAACAGTACTGCAACTAATTTGTGTCTTTTTTTTCTTTATTATTTTTTCTACTTTATCAACCATATAAAAGTTGAAGTGACTGAAGGCTTCTTGATGTAGAATATTTAAAAATAAAGTTTATTATTGATGAAAATCAGAACATTTTATCTTCATTTTGGCATTTTCACTTCAGAATGCCACCGTCTTTGCTAAAAAAGTCTGTATTCTCCACGACTACGATGAAACTTTCATGCACTTAAATCTCAAATTGAACTACCAGTACTCATCATGCATGTAATGAATGTTGTAAAAATATAAACTAGTTCTACTTTTATAGTGAAAATACTTGAATTACACCGCCACAAAAAGCTAGTAAAAGCAAAAAAAATGTTTAAACAAAATACTTCAAATAAAATAAAACGCAGCCTTTAAATATTTATCCATTCTTATTCAGTTCTCAACTTGATTCATCCATTCCATTGTACCATGCAGAAATGGGCCGTTTTGTGCATAAAGCCTTCACTCAGCAGGTAAAACCCGAACAAGGGGAAACAAACATTGCTACAACCTTCATAAATGCATTTTAGAACCCGGTCCATTTGCTTCTAATCACATCGTACATCTCCTGGTGTGTTCCTACAATACAGAAAACACAGGAAAAGATGCACTAAAATAAAATAAACTATATTTGATGGAAAAACATGCAACTTCTCCCTGGCATAAACATAGTAAGTGCCATTTTGCAGCTGGAGTAATTTACTACGAGTATCTGGACGCAGCCGCTCTAATGCATGAGATGGTCTGGCTGCTTTTTGAGACTAAAACACTCGAAAACAGATGTGTCTATTTTGTTGTGTGAAGGTGTAATTTTCTTATTCGTCATAGATAAGTGGACCCACACAAATGGGCATACTTTAAGATATTCCAGGCGGCGGCTTCACTCTGGTCTAATGGCAGAAAATGCCCAGGCCTGTCCAAAGCTTCAGGAGAAATGACAAGGGTTTGATCTCCGTGTGTTTTAGCTGTCAAAGGGTAATTTCTTTGCATAAGAGTAGGTCTTCAAACGTGTTATTTTACCTGTCAAATCACACAAGACCCTTAAGATCACTGCATATTGTCAGTATTCAAGGTATCATGAGGGCGATAACCAAAAGAATGAAATGTAAGTGTGTGTTTTAGTCCAGACTAGAATTAGAATCATGCAGTTCAAATGTTCCATTTCTGCTGCATAATAGAAAGATGTTGAGTGGCTCAGCGGTGGAGGGATTTGCCCACAAACCTGGGAGTTGAAGGTTTAATCCCAGCTACGGCGAATGCAAATAGTTGTCGTCGACTAAAGACATGATCTATTCATTGATTAATCGACGGAAACACAACGCGACGGAGGTAAAAGCTCTCAAAATGTTTAGTTCTCACCCCAAAATCCACTACGAAGTACGAGTAAACGGCATCTAATTAAGTAAAAATGCAGAATAAACACTTCAGTCACTCCCAAAACTCCAGCCAACTCACTTTATGTATTGTCTTTCCTGCTGTGGTCCATAAATCCTTCTAATCTTAATATAATAATTCACGGAGTCAATTTTAGTCTCGACGTGGACTTGGTTTGGTTCTGTTATAGTCTTTGTTCAGTCCAGGTCTAGTTCAGGTTTAGTTACAGGTTTAGTCCTGGTTTATTACAGATTTTGATCAATTATTGACCAATTTATCGACCAAACGGCGACACAAGACACTTCGCCTTGCCAATGCAATAACCCGCGAGTGCGATTGGCGATAGTCGAAGGGGCAGTTGGCACAGATTGGTCGCCACACTCTCGTCAATCTGCCTTCAGGACGGCTTTAGTCGTAGAAGCAGCGAGTGAATATTGTTTATTTCTGGGCGTCTTTGGGTTTTTATTTGCGGAGTTGCAGGCTTTAGTAATAAATAAATAAAAATGGCAAACATTATATAAAGTATAGCCAGGATGAAAAAAAAAAAAAAAAAAGGAATAGTAACGTTTCATTATGGCGCCTGTTTTGGTGGATGGATAGTTCAATTAGGGCCTAGCCTCAGCTGTAGAGGCCGGACTGAAAACACCTTCTAAAAGCCCTTGAGCTGGGCATATGTTGGTGAAAATGAGTCTGGGGTAAGTGGCTGTACGTCCGAGTGCGAAAGGGGGCTAGCACTAACCAAAGCACTCACATTTATTAAAAAGGGACGAACCCAAAGCCCGTCCACACTCCTCCCCCTCCCCATTCCTCCCCGTGTCCCGCTATTGTTGTCACTTTACTTCTGTGAATACATCTACCGCGCCTCCCGCCTACCACGCTTGAGATTTTAGCAAACAAAAAGAAAAAAGCCTTAATAAGACGAGCCAGCAAGGACGTTTCTGGAGGTAAATCTGCCCCTTCCCCCAGCGAAAGCATACATCCGCCGTCCCAAGTTCATTACCATAACTCCTGTCCCTTAAATTAAATTGGGGAGGTCTAAATCTCTCCCTCGGTTAAACCCAAAATGCCACCTACACCGGCCAAGAGGGTTGAATGGAGAGAGAAAGGGACAAAAGAGACGGAATCCAATCAAACTAACCCCGCTTGTGTCATCCGACTTTATTAGCTAAATGTATCAGATGCATTGTTGGCGGCAGGACAGGAGTTTTGCCTAGAAACAGACATGCAAAAGCGCAGCACAAAGGGGGGAGTGGGGTCTTCTTTTATCAAGAACTAGGCAACAAACACTATAGTGTAAGGAGTACTGAAAATGTGAGAAAGGATGTGGCAAAGGTAAAATTATGAATTTATTGGGAACAAGAAGTTTATTTAGCTCTTTTTGCAGTGTTGGTTTTATAATAGATCACATACTATATATTATAGCTTTTTTTAAATGTTAAATTAGGGCTGGACGATATGGCAATAAAAGGCATCACAATTATTATTTTTTACATTGATACATCCTTTTTTTTGTCTTTTTTTTTTGGCAATTTTCTTACTTTTTCTTTTCAAAAAACCAAATAAAAATGGCTTTCAGTATTGGTTTCATAAATACAAGACATACTTTTACTCATTGCCATTTAAAGTCCTCCAAAGTCCAAACCACCTGCTTCATTTAGACCTCTCGATTAAAATCACACAAAATGATCATTAATTAGACATTAGACTGAATTTCCAGCTTGATTAAAATTACATTAATTGCCCAACCTTCTCCCAAAGACAATAAGATAATAATCCATACTTTGATATCACTTCTACTTTTCATGAATCCACTGTGCAGTCCAGGCATCCCTCCTTTATAATGCCTTTAAAACCGAGAAACATCGTTGTTTGCAGAAGCCGAGGCTCACAGAGTTTCTATTTTTCCTCTTGCTTTTGTATTCCTTTTTTTACACGGATGCGCATTTCTCCGGTCATAGTATTGTAATTCCTGTTTGTGGACATGAAGAGTCTCTGCGGCGCTACAAAAGCAGATTCTATTACGGTATCGAACATAAACATGCAAACACTCCAAAGGCAAATGTAAAAGGAGAAAATGAAGAGGAATGAGTGGTCCCCTCTTATCCCCGGCCTTGTGAAAGTCGAGGGCTCGGCGCGCCTCTGTCAAAAGGTTTCAGAGAATTTATTCAGCAGATACAGTATATTCATTAACTTTAACTCGACTCTATTCATTGGAGATGACTGCGCGGCATAAAGGACCAGCACTTGAGTATTCTAAAAGGGAAAAGGTGAGGGCGGCTTTGAGATACATAAGATGATTCGGGCTCAAAAGATGCAAAGATTTGCAGATATAGAGGATAAGGACGTGAATGTAGTCCACTTCAAGCAAAAGACTTTTATCTAAAAACCGAACGCATGAGTAAGTATAACGTTTTAAAGCTAAAAAAGAAGTCTGAATCAATTTCTTTACACCATTTCATCTCATTCAACCTGCTGCCTTTCAGTGTTCTCAACATTCCACCTCCGCAAAATGAATTAAGCAGCAGCGTGCAAAGTTATAAAGACTGGAGACACTAACTGAATATATACTGACTGAATCTCAAACTTGATTAATTGCCCGCAGCTAAAGCAGAGCAATAAAAATCTCAAGAAGGTGGCAGACGTTTCAACCAGAAAATGACTGGTTTTAGTCCCGTTTTTGTGTCCACCGTTTCTCGTCTAAGTTCCCGCGAGCTTCTCCGACGCATCCCTGCAGAGTTTCCCCCCAGCGCCGGTGGATGATCATGTCTGGGGTCATAGATATACAGATTACACACGCCGTTAATCTTGATCTGGGATTAGCAGAGAAAAACATTCAACTTTCCTCACTGTGAATCGCACGGAGTCAAAATCCTCATCCTATTCCTCGGGGGCGCGCGGGTCAGGAAACCAATTTGGCGCAAAGTTTTAAGCTGTCTTCAATCTCACACCGTCAGTTCAGCCGTAGTCGAGTGTCATTGGAAATAGTAGCCCTGTGTATAGTTTGGGTCGAGTTAGTTTGAGTTACAACACGGACTACAGCCGTTAAGTGGGTGCAAGATTAACCTCAATTGAATTCGAATAGTTCCGTCAAGGGTTGCCATATCAAATCCCCAAACAAGAGAATACGCATCAAAATACCAAATTATAGATCCTAAATTTGGAAGGATGAGTATTCTTGTAACCATATGCAAGACTCGATTATAGTATAAATAATTAAGACATGATATAAGTGCTTAATTTAACCGTTTCCGCGACTCATTTCTTCATGTTGTCTGCGCTGCGATTGAGCAAAGGATCATGGTCTATGTAGTTCCTTGGTAATTCCATATATCGTGGCGGTATTACTGTGAGACTTCTGATGACACCATTTGACAATATTTCGGTTATTGCACATCCTTATTCTTTGGTATATTTCACACAATAATTTTGCGACAACGCCACCATTTCGATCGAGAACGGAAGCCTGTCCATGCATTACATTTGACATATTTAGTGTTTGCATTCTTAAAAGTGGCACAGGTTGTGGTTTAACAAAGAAAGCATATTTGATTCTTAGAAATAGACGCGTGCAATCGTGTCCATCGTGGAGACCTCGTGATTCCCAGCCCTAATCAGAGTGTTGATACCTCTTCAGGCTCTCTCATCCAAATAAAAAAAAAAAGAAAAGGCGAACGACTGAATTGGTAAATTGTATCACTGCGAGATAGGGCCAAAGGTTCCCACAGCGATGGCACCGGGCTTTTCTTTCCGATTCATTTTACTTTTCCCGACCTGGATGATTGCGTCTGGACGTGGTTGAAAAGAAACGCGAGCGAAACCTGGAGTGTCTTGTTCAAAAAGCCCAGTGATCGCGGTCACTTACATCGAAGACGTTCCAACGCTGGTACATTGCTTCTGGTCTTCGCTTTGGCTCTAGACGACCGCTACGTCTTTGGATCCACTTCTTCCCACCGAGAGTCCTCAATGATGTTAGACTTGAGTAGAAATATACCACAGAAAGGTGCTTCTATTCCTCATGACTATATCAGAACACATCCAGGCTTCAGATGTTTGCAATGGCTGAAATTGCTTCACTAATGACACCAACGAGAGCTGGTCGATTTGGGAAAAATATCTATTTGCTATTTTTAGATTTGGAATAATTGGATTTTGTTCAAAGTTCATATTTCAAAAAGAGATCCAGAAGAATTGACAAAAAGACTGGAATATGAACCGACAAACTACACATTTCGGAACGTGTTTGTACTGATTCAAACGACGCGCTTTTGTTATTTGTGAAGGAAATGATGGGACTTGAAGAATTGCAGCCTTTTCTGCAAATTGGGTCCAGTCAAATTGCGATTAATCTTGCAGCCCCGACACAGACCACCCTTTGCTGTTCCTTCATATTTCACAGCTAACCCAATGGCATGCTGGGTAAACGCTGTAAATTACCATGAGGAGGTTTTGTTTGCGCAGAAGGGGAACGTGTGAGTCCAGTGAGCGGGGCCAGAGTTCTTTATGGCATGAGCTGTATATTTGGGTGAAGCCTCTTGATGTCCGAGCAGCTTGTAGGACAAAAAAAAGTCAGTGGTCCGAGTGAGTGAGTGAGTGAGTGGGTTCGATTTGGGCCCAGGTCTCCGTTGGACAGGTTCGTTATTTAGCACAGGTGGAATTGGGACACTGGTCTAGTTATGTACACAGCGAGACAAGGCGTCACGGAGACCAACTTTAACAGTAGATAGGCAGAGATGGAAGAACTAGAGGTGGGAGACGTGTAATAAAAAAATGGAAAATATTGCAATTGTGGTTTTGGAGACGTGCAAAATACGAATATCGAGTACATCGTCTTAGTTAATGTCCTCAAAAAAGAGACAGAAACATCCGATGTAATCTCCCAAACAAGCGTATGGAACGGTATTTATGCACTTTTGTCGTTATTTTTACGGTTCGTTCACGTTTTGGGGCGATACTTGAACCTCAACCAAGACATTTACAGGCACGTTTCATGATGCAGTGTGGAAGTATCAACCGCATATCGTTAGAGAGAGTGCAAAAACATATCGACATATTCATTTTTGTTAATATCGCTCACTTCTAGTAAATCAACAATTGAAAACGCTATTTAAATACTAGCGAAAAGGCCCGGTACCTACACCTACTACTTCTACAACTCCTACTACTTCTCCTACTACCATATCATTATTAATATTTGTTACTACTTAAACTTCAGCAACAACAACACAGAAAAATAAATGTTGACCCTGTTTAATATCATTTCACCAAACCTATTTTCATATTAAATGTACGAAATAGATCATCTTAAACTCTTCGCTCTGCAATAGTCAAAAGAAAAACAGTGCCATAGCATTTGCTTCTTTGGCGTGAACTTCACTCTTCATTGACAACATTTTCGCCTGACAGAGACGGACCAGCTGAAGACCAGGCAACACCAATTTCCCCCCGCACACGCACACGGTGAATCACAGAGAAAACCATATTTACAAGGACACAAAATGCACTCCAACCCCCGTCACACGCTCCCCATACAATCGCGTGATTACGTCTGACGGGGGGAGGGGGGGGGGGGGCAGTCAAATGCACGACTCGGACCACAGACAATTTAGCCCTTAATGGTCTCTGTGGCCATCAAGTGCGCGCCACTCCACATCCACGTACAAAGTCCGCCCGCCGCCTTATAACGAACCGTCTAGACCCACAACATCTATGAAGAGACTACCCTGTATTTATTGCCTAAAGTTTCTGACGATCCCGCCACGTTCATGAGCCGGGGCATTTCGTTCGACGCGCCTCGATACTGTTTCACCACTGCTCTGGGGTGCTACAGGTTCGTAGCAGGAGCTACGTAGACCCTATGCTACACGTTTCGAGAGAGCACGATTCTCCCCGTTCTAGTCTAGGATCTAATCCAATCCGTCGATTCCATACCGATTATGAAATCGTCTACTTGCGATACTCCGCTCGTTCGAGCACGCCTCGCTTAACGTGACTCGGATACCCCTGGTCTCTTCGTATCGCCTGTTGCTCGCGGCTGTCCGTGCCTGCCAGGCTATGCCGTCAGGCGTCCCCCCGCTCCGTCGAATCGCGCACTCCATGCAATCACGGCCTACGCCATCTCTGAGGATCAATCACATTCTCGTCCGATCATGTCGTACACCACTGGCCACTCACGCAGACCACGATCTTTCCGTCTGGAGCTCAACTTTAGCTACGACTGACTAATACGGCCGTTTCCCCACACTTACCACTGAGCCCAGACGCTATAACCGGCGGTATTACCTCCCCAAAGAAAAAACATCCAGCAAGGACTGCGTTTTCGCTTTACTTCAATTATCGTACAAGCTATTGCAAACCCAGTGCGACTCCGCGTGCGGAGGTCCTTCCTGCTCTTCTCCGGCCGGAGACAGCAACTAGCCGTTTATCTTCCGACAGCGCGTCTTCCTGTACTAAGACGCAGATCGCTTGTCTCCACTGCTTCAGCCCAACACGCATCTCTCCAACGAGCGGAGCATGCAAAACTACCTATTTACGCTGGTCACAACATCTCTCGGACGACCGTGTGTGCCTCCTCGAATCCTCGCTCACTCAACCTACAGCGCTGTCCTCTACGCTCCCCGCCACTGACCCCTAGATCATTCCACATCCGGCCCCACACCCACCGTCTTATAACTCTCTTCCAGTGTATATACCCGCGATCGACTGCTGCATACCGCTCATCCGCCGCCAACCCATTCGGTCCTCGTCTATCGCATTACAGTAGCTAATGTCAGAGCTGACGCGCTCATCTCCAGTTCCACAGCTACCCTGGCCTCCATTACCTTTGTCTATTGCTCACAACACTAAAAACTGCTCACTCGACATCGAAACGTACATACTCACCCATCACATTCTTTATCACTTATGGGTTACAAGCTGAACCGACTATCTCTTCCATGTTATCATGGCAGCGTCTCGAAAATAGCTCTTTCCACACTTTCAACTCCCGTATAACACATGAAAGTAACTTTCGGATCACGCTGATTGCGCACTACCATGCTCTCTATCTTCTACACCCCTATCTTCCTCGGACCACATGGCTGGATGCCCCACACTAGACTAAGACGCAGTCTATCTCTCGGACCCCATTCTCATCGGCACACTGCACACTGGTCATTCCTCACTGCTCATTCTCCTACGCTCCCCTCTGATATCCGGGCGTACTTTATTACGAAGCAAAAAGACCCTCTCGCTTCGAACCGGACTGATCACCGTGATTCCCACGACAAGAGATCTTTATCTAGGCTTGCCGGCACGCAAAAAATCTACAATCGAAAAGTCAGAAAAACAGAGCACCTGAGCACCGGAAATACTCGCCATCGACTGATCCACTCTGACTCTTACTAAGAGCTACATGCATCCTCGGCTAGCTACATTCGGTGTCCGCGCTCACTTCCTGCTCCACACCGTATTCACATTGACAGACGCTATAGTTATGTGCGCTGAGTCCTTGCATATCGGCGATCAACGCTCGCCGACTACATGCGCCACATTGACTGTCACTCAAGGCTCAGCGCATAAGAACCTCGTTCTCGATAAATAACCCCCGCCCCGCGGTACCACTCATCACGCTCCTCTTCCAGTACCCCTTAACCTGACACGTGACAGTCCATATCAGCGGCTACTACCTCGATCGTCCTGCTCTTAGCCTAGAAGAGATCGACTGTTCTTCGTGCGTCGCGACTCTCGTAATCGGTGTCACTGATACGCCACTATCCGTGTACTCACCTCGACACGACAGTTAGTCCTTTACGCCTCGAGCCACAGGTCTCTCCACCACTCGCTCTCTAATGTGTATCGAGTAAGCTTACATCGGACATTAATAGCCACGTTCGCGTCCCTGTAGCGTTTAACGCCTAAGGTTCGATTTTGTAAGCTCTGACCACCACGCCTTTATCTATCAATTGCTGTACTGAACATTTACAAGAAGCGAGAATTGCGCACTCAATAAGCCGTGCTACCAAACCGCGTCAAGATACAGCGGTTAACCCGACCCCACGAGGAGGGTCATGCCGCTCCGGCAAGGATATGCCATTAGCAGCTCTAAGCCGAACGAGGTCGTGGTCTCTGAGTGTTGTCTATTATTTCACTCATTGATGCGATCAAGTGTGTGATCAGGTTTAAGGCGGGTGGATGCTTGATGTTGTTTTTTTTATTTTTATTTTTTTATTTGTTTATTTGGCACAGCGGGCGGGCGAAATGAGTTCATCACGGACAAAGACAAAAGGTGCTGCCCCCCGCTGAGAATTGGAATCAGTTATAGCCCCGGTGCTATAGGAACATGTGGTTATGGATTGCGGGTGTGTAAGTGGAAACATGTATTTTTGCATTTTCATCTATAAAGCAGAAGGAAACTGGATTCAAGAATTATCTAAATACATGGGTCTGTAACGTTTGGCCCATTTCAAACCAAAATAAAATAAATGTCGGATAAATTGGGTCATTTATGGATAACTTGAGGAAATAATATAGTAAAATGTGACTTATATCAACACTTAAGTCTGTTGTTACTAATGGATTATTGACCTCACAAGAATATTCTAATGTGCCAGTCCTGTAAAAGCAAGGTTTTTTTTCCAAATGAGTAGTTAAACTGAATTTTTTGAATGATTGATTGTAATTTTGGTGGACTCTTGAATCAACCAAAATGTCCAACACGAACTCACATCAAATCGAACACATTTCCATTCAATTCAACTTTAAAGCGCACATATTATGCATCGTTTGTTTCGTCACTTTAAACATGCTTTGGATTTACGTCTTCATCTCGGTCTCAAACGTCACAAAACTGGGAAACGTGAAACCAAGTGTTTTCTGAGGCTCAGACGGAGGAGGACTTTCCAAAAAGGATTAATGAAACAATCGTGGATGAAGCCAAATACGACTCCAGGTATGTTTTTCATGAGGGAACAATGGTATATCGTGGTTAAAAGCTCCAAAACAGGTCAAATTTGCATAATATGTGTCCTTTAAAAGGCAGGAAAAATACATGATGTGTCTGTTTTCTGTTTTGAATCTGAACTTTTGAACTTGAAATGAAGAAATAAGGCTTTTTTCATACATTTTGTTGCAATGGACAGAATAATCCCAGCCTTTGATGCTCGTAGCCTGCTTTTCCTGCATATATGAGACTTAATGCAGCCGTTGCAATAGCATACATTACATTACACGGCCTTCAAAATGAATAGGTGCATAATATATATGCTTCTTCAAGGTAATACTAAAAGTAGGCATTGTTAGAATCTCCCGTGCTCTGAAATAGACTCAATGTAAAGTAATGGTAATGAAAGCAGAGGACGTGGCACTGATGTTGGTTTGTGTGAGGATAAAAGCACTACATATGTGCATAATACAGACTGCACCGGAAATATAAGGAAACATGTTCAAAAGATCGCTGCGGCTCGTGTGGCTTTGTCAAATCAGCTGGGAATTTAGACTTTAAACAAATACGGAATTATTCAGCATCAACTACAGGGCTGGGGTTCACATGTTAGTTAAATTAGTCAATGTTAAATATATTCTGATGCAAGGTACGGTCTGAACGTCAAGTTTATGTCATTTTAATTGTTAGGACCATTTTCTTCAATCAAAGTTCACTCTTTGATGCACTGAAAGTAAAAAGAGCAGCTCAGCTTTAGCAGGTGTGAAAGACGTAATATTCAAATGTGTTCGTTTGGAGTCGCGTGAAGGAACTGTAAAATGACCCACTTGATACCTAAAGTTTGTTTCATTTGAGTTCTTTTTGGGGGCATTTTTTCGAAATTTGGCCCAGTTTCAAAACAACCTTCACAAAATGATGGATAATTTGAAGTAAAATAACCAAACGAGGCATCAGACCCCATGCTTGTTACTATCGCGCATGGATTCAATCTCTGGAAACTCTATAGTAGGAGATTTATTGTGTCTATTGGACTGTCCTAGATAAATTAGGCTAAATAAATGACGTGAAGCTACACTTAGATAATCGAAATAGTTCAAAAGAAATATATTCAGGGGTCAAAATTACATGAGATTAAAGATGAGCATTATACATTCTGAATATTTTTGTCATTTCCTGACCTATATTCCACATGTTTTGGCGCAGACATGCTCCTGCAGAAGTGTCTGAAAGGCTGCGGAGGGGGCGAGGCGGCTTAACGCAATAAAGCATGTTGTATTGACATCTGTGTTGTGTCTATTGATTCCCCATTATGGAGCTAACAAACCCGCGTGGACGCTTTGTCATTGGCAATCACGTTAGCGCCGCGACTCACCACCGGCCAATAACTGCGCGCTGGGCCTTTTTGAAGCCGGCTCCACGTGCACGCAGGTGTCCTCACGTGCACCGCACCGCGTCTGCATCCGAGCTGAGGGTCTACACATCAACACGTGCGTCAAGGGAGATGAGAGCCTGATCAATAACAGTGAAAGGTCACGACGGTGCAGACAATGGACAGCTGTGGGGGGCAGGATTAAACAAGGGTCAAGCCAGGAGTTAACCAGGTCCAAACCAGGACTTAACCGGGCCTAAACCAGTGTTTAACCAGGTCCAAACCAGGACCGGGGCCTAACCAGTGTTTAACCAGGTTCCAACCATGGACTTAACCGGGCCTAAACCAGAATTGTTTAACCAGTCCAAACCAGGACTTAACCGGGCCTAAACCAGTGTTTAAACAGGTTCCCAAACCAGGACTTAACCGGCCTAAACCAGTGTTTAACCAGGTCCAAACCAGGACTTAACCAGGCCTAAACCAGTGTTGAACCAGGTCCAAACCAGGACTTAACCAGGCCTAAACCAGTGTTTAATCAAGTTCTAAACCTACAGTTTATTTAACCAGGTCCAAACCAGGACTTAACTCGGTCTAAACCAGTATTTAATCAAGTCTAAAACCAGTACCAAAAACTGATCTAAACTAGTGCAGCACACAACAGTGGCATTCTTTATAAGTCCACTATGTCTATGTAATGAAATGGTTCTTTATAGTATAGTCCAGATGATGATTAAAATTAATCAAACATACGATTATTTTTTTATACCAGAACTAAGTTAGGACTGTATTAGGGTTGTGACCTTGACTAGTCGCCTATTGAAAACAGAATTGCCGTATTTTGATCATCGCAATCGTTATCTGGACTATACAAACTCTAAAACGTTTGAAACTCCTAACAGAAAGTCAGAATTAAAGTCAAATACACTTTATTTGAAATATTCCATGTCAAAAAGCTTTCAACCTTTATTTGGTTGATAATCTATTTCTAAATATAAATAATCGTTTGACAGGTCGATTAATCAAGAATGTGACGAGTCGACTACAAAAAAATGTGTGATATTGTGATATTGTGTTGTGCCCCAGACAATATCACGCCTGAGCCAGGAACCAGGTCTCAACCTGGACTGAACTAGAAAAAAACATGGACTGAAGTAGGACTAGGGTTGAACAAGACTAAGACTACAGTGGGACAAATTTGGGTTCAAAGGAAGGGACTAAACCAGAAACTATGTATCAGGAGAAAGCCAGGTCCGAGGCAGGTCTAAACTCTGGACTAAACTGGACATAAATCAGAACTAAACCTGGATTAAGCCATGATCAAAACTATGAATATGGCTAACCCAAGACTAAACCCAACCTGGTCTAAAACAAATAGAACAGTATTTAAGAAGGACTAAATCAAGTGTAATTGAGATGAGATCCAAACGAGGATTAAACAGAAGACAATCCCAAATCTAAACCAGGATTCAATCAGGATTAAACAAACCTAAACCTTGAGTGAAAGACCAAAGCTAAAGCAAGAAAAAACTGGCCTATACCAGTTGTAAACCAGGACTAGACCAAGTCAAATCCCGGTCTAAACCAGGTCAAAGCCAGGTCTAAACCAGGTCTAACCCTCTGCATAGCTCTACAGCCAGTGGTCCGACTCTGGCTGAGGAGAGAAGTCAGTGATCGATACAAGCAGAAGGTTAAAACCGATAGCACAATGGGCAGCTGCGGGCTCCACTTCCACCGCACGGACTCGCGGATCCATAACTGACCTCAACGTACAATTATTAAATCATCGCTTTGTCCACCTGCCCACAAACCGCGCAGTCGGATCAACACGGGTCAGCCAAAAGTCTCTCAAATCAAATGTGCCCGTGCAACGCTTTCAATCTGTCCGCAAATCAGGCAGACGAGTTATGTCAATGCTCGGAAAAAGAAAACAGATGCAGTCAAAATGAGTGCTCGGAATATATTTATGGATGTAAATGCTACGAGAAAAGAATTACGAGCGTTGACAGTCGATACTTGGGGGGGAAAAACCTTCTTAAAATCCTCCTGCAAATGACAAAAACCCCAAAACTGGACTTTTCAAGACACATTGATCAGTCTAATACAGTGATCGGCCCATTTTTATTGTACAATTGTAGTCCTTTTGTACATTAAACTACTAATGTATATATATATTTTTTGAAGGTTTAGTTCTGACAAAGATCAAATCCATTCATAGTATTTGTACTTGCTGAAACAGATAACTACTTTAAGGGTCGGGAAACGACTTTAAAGATATAATTTTAAAACCATGACACTGTATTTGATGTACATTTTAATTAAAAGCGGAATATTTTTGGTGGAATTTGGACAAATGACAAAACAAAGTACTAAAATAAACACAATTAAACCTTCAATTTTGGCCAATTTGTCCCGGTTATTTTGGGAGCCTTGGTTTAAGCTACAAGTTTAAGTATTGATCAGTATCTGGAAATTGATAAGCTATGTTAGGGCTATCAAAAAAAACAACAACAACAACACAGTGGAGTATTTCAATGCAGCTTTTAATACTCATTAAAGTGCAGTAATAAGCACATAGTAACAAAAGCTGTACAGAGAAGGTATTTCGGTGGTTCGGGCGGTCTTTAGGTAACACGCCACCACCTGTCACATTTGGGAACAGTGACGGACTCTTGCACAACCAGTTTGTGCTGTTATGAGCCAAAAGAAAGAAACGTTATGTACTCGCCTGCGACGGAACTGCTGAGAATGTGACTGCCGGAGGGTAAATACAAAAAAAAACACACGACACATAGAAGAGAAGTAGTCTCGATAAATATTTTGATGCACAATGACAGGTGGAATTAGTCAAGATGGTTGTCGAGTCATATTCAAACTGAAGTATTACTAGTAAGAAAACAATACACACATTTCTGATACTTCCACTAAAGATATAACATTGGCCATTATTTGTGCGATTACAATAACATCCATATTACACTATAACGGAGTAACTGAGATGTTGTCAGGGCTGAAGAAATTCTTGGTCGACTAAGGACAAGACCTGCAGATCGATGAGAACTTAATGCCATTACGTTTTTCCGTGTATCTGACCCAAACTGCACTCACAAGACCGAGGGACTTCATGCAAAAAACAATTATTTAAACGGGAAAGAAGCACTATTTATGTGTAAAACGGCAGATTTAACTCATAGTTCACTCCCAAATCTTCGGCCAACTCACTCCGTTTCCTCTTTTGCTGTCGTCTCATATAAATCATTATTAACTAAATAAATGAATAAGTTAATACTAATTAAACCCATACAGCCCTAGTATGGCATTAAACTGGCCAATCTTCACGGAGACAAGCAGGTGAAGTTACAGAACGTTGTGCTTGTAAATGGTGCTTTTCAATAACACTGTAACTAATAGTACTGTTTTGAGCTTTTTAATGCTATATATATTGTTTTCTTCACCAAAAAAACGTACCTAGAGCCGTGTTAAGTTTCATTGTTTCATTCACACTCGTTCTGTCAATCCGTTTACGCCCCCACGACTTGTGATGTCGTGGGTAGGAATCCCGAAGGGTTCCACGTACAGTTTGTGGTCCATAAAAACTGTGCTTGTTTTAGCGTGTCAAAACAAGCTACCCGACAGTGGATCCTAACAGCTGATGAGTGAACGCCTCACCTATGGAAAGTACTGTGTGTTTTTCACTAGATACACATGCAGGTACTCAAGGTCATGTTTTCACGGCCAAGAACAATACAACTAATGCATGTGTGCGTCCTTAAATATGGGAGTGTAACGTGTAATGTACCTCAATTGTGATTTTCTTACCGCTGTCAATACCATAGACTGGACACCGCAGAGTAACTAGACCACTGGAATCCCTTTTCGCAGCAGGTGAAATTTAAAAAGTTACATTTCTAATATCCTGCCTAACCTTTCAACTTTTCCCACACATACAATAGAGATTCAATCCTTCACAAACAATATAAAGCCAATTAAAGCCAGCTCCAGGGCTGAAGCCAGGGCCCAGTCTGGTGTGGCCCAAACACTGGCCCACCTCCTGGGCTCGGTGAGGTGGAGACCCTGGGAGCGGGGGCCGTAGTTATCCAGCAGCATGGAGCGCTTTCAAGTGTGTGTCTGCCAGAAAGGCTTTTTCACGCTTTTTAAAAAGTTTCCTCCACCCAGGGTGCTAAAAACAACAAAAAAAAACACGGCAAAAACAATGTGCCGCTAATCAAACATTTAGCAAACGGGAGATTTTTGTTTTGTTTTGCTTCGTGAATCTTTAATAATTACTACAAACCAGCGATTCTCAAATGTTTCACACCAACTAGCACGGCTGTAAATATTTGGATTATGGTTTAGGAACAAAGTGATGAGGGACAAAACAAGAACTACACCAGGTTTGAACCAGGTCTGGATCATGTTCGAACCAGGTCATAGAAGACAGTAAATACAATACTGCTAAACTAGGACTAAACAAGGGCTGCAATTAGGATATTAACAGACAGAATCTACCCATTTCTTAACAAAAACACTAAACGTACATGCTTTTTGTGTCTTTTCCATGTAATTCCTGCTTTGTCTGATTCAAAAACCCTCTTCTCTCGGCACATGGTGTGTTTTAGAGTCCGTGTGTAGTCCAAATAACAATTATTCAATTTCAATTTCAGCTCTAGAATAAACCGTGCTTTTGTCAAGGTCTACACCAGGACTAAGCCAGAAATAAACCCGGTCTGAATCAGCAATTAAACATGCTTACAGTCACTAAACAAGATCTGAAATAGATCTGGTCTGAAGCAGGTCTAAACCAATTCTAAACCGAGACTATCCGGGTCTAAAAACAGGACAAACTAAATACGACCGAATCAGATCTAACTCGGCACTAAAATATGAATTCAGTCATAGTTCATCATATCAGGCTTGAACCAGGTCTAAACCAGGTCTAAACTTAACTTGGGCCAGCTTGACATGGAACCAAGCTGGGGCTAAATATGAACCATGTCTGAACCAGGACTAAACCACCTCAAACCATTTATAGCACCAATTCAAAAACCAAATTCGGGCAATGTTGTCCTGGGACTGACGGGTCTAAACTCAATTCGACAGAAAAACAACGCGCCAAACTATTATTACGAGCCCTGTGTTCTACCGCATATTGAGACGCGCTCCTATTACAATTCAGAGGAGTGCAAAGTTAGTAATAGTGAATAAATGTTCTGGAGCCGCGCGGACCATAAAGCTGCAGTGGAGGTGAATAATTACGAGCGGGATAAGAGTCTTTTCATCGCGGCCACATAAATCCAAACACGTGCGCGCTGTGCGGAGATGACAGCGCTCAGAATTATATGGGACAAGCCGGACCCCGGAGCCTTTTACTGCTCCGTGTGTGAAATAAAAGAGCGTTTAGTCCTGCTTTTGTTGTGGGACGGAGCGAGGACGGAGGGCAAAGGTGGCGTCCGAGTGGTCCCGACTCCTGCAGCTGCTGGTACTAATGGAATATCCTAATGAGCGCGGAGCGTCGTAAATGTAAAGTATTAAGTGGGAAATCCAGCAGATATCGGAGCTTGTTTGTCGTCAAAAGGCTGCAAAAGTAAAATAAACTGATATTTTTGACACTTTCTGCGATACTTGAACTTCCACGCTGACATTTCCAGGCACGTTTTTTGCACATTTCTGTACGATTGCAAAAATATCATCCGAATATAGCTGGTTAGTCCTTTAAATGCTGTCTAAACCTCTATGATTTCTGGTCACGTATGCTCACGAAGAGGATCACAACCTTGGTACTCACCCCAAGCCCCAATAAATTGAAGGACGCATTATGCAAAATTGACTTCTTTGAGCTTTTAAAGTATAATGTAACGTTGTTCCCTCATCAAAAACATACCTGGAGTTGCATTTAGCTTCATTCACGCTCGTTTCGTTAATCCTGTTCACAAAGTCTTCTTCTCTCCGCCTCATAAAAACAGATTTCCCCGTTTTGTGATGTCAAAAGTAGAGCTCTGAGATCTCCTGCGCCGTGTTTGAATCCATAAATCATCACCAGACATCATTCCGAGCATTTCTGTCGTCAAATCATGTTCATCACAACTGACAGGAAGAGGGTCATGTGCGCTTTCAGTAGATCAGACGTTCATTTAAGCTACTAAAGATCATGTTTTAAGGCCAAAACACACAACAAATAATGCACAATGTGTGTCATTTCAAAAGCCAATACACCTGGACATGTTAAACAGATTCACTACATGCTTTAGAGTCACTTTACCTAACCGTGCTTTCTTCATCAGATCTTTTAAGGACGTACAACATCTTAACACAATCATTTTGTGGTGTCATTTCACTCCAACATGATGAATCCTCTGGACGGGGTTTGAGCTGAGGCCAGTGCTCTCCACATAAGCCGCGGTCGAGATCCGGAGCAGAGCCAGTGTCTGCTAACGTCTGCTGTTCAGGAACATCATCCCCCCTCCACCCAACCCCCCCCGGACCCCTGAACCCCTGAACCCATCACACCCCGACGCCACAGCTCAGCTCAAAGCACTGACAAATGAACAGGTTCTATATGATTTTCTACACATTTTTACCACTTTAAAACAATATTTAACCCAATTCTATTTCATTAGCTAAATTCCAATGCTTCAAACTTGTCAATATTCGAGCCCGTTTTAGTCTTCATGTGGACTCGGTTTGGTCCTGTTCTATTCCTTGCTTAGTCCTGATCCGGTCCATGTTGAGTTTCAGATTTAGTCCTGGTTTAGTCCCAGTTTCGATTTGGTCATTTGCTGTAAGTGTGAAGGCCCCTTGTACATCTGTATTCATCAGAAGGATTATCTGCAGGACCCACAACCGTTGTCCTGTCTAATCTACATATTGTAATGACAGAATTAAGTGAGTATTTTTCTTTTTTGTGTCAGCGTTTACAGTTTTTTTCAATATGTGCAACGGCTTTTGTTTGCAAATGTGCAATTGAAACCAAGTAGATTGGATTAGAATGCCTTTATATAAAACGTATGCAGGATTCATATTAGCTTCATCTCCAGTACATACAGTCAAAATAGTCTAGACCTGTTTCAGACCGTGATTAGATCTGGTTTGGTGTGGATCAAGTCATCTTACAGAACGTATTTACGCCTAATAAAGTGCAGGTTTAGTTGTATTTAGGAACGCACAGTTCATGAGAATGCAGCACTGAGAGCAGCTTCTTTAGGGTTTGAAATCACAAGTTACAGCCAAGTGAACAACTAAACGCGACACCATTTCGTTCAAAGCTAAGTACACTATATATTTTAGCCACACACAAAAAAATCAGTGGCTCACAAATACACCAGGCGCCGCAAGTAACAGACTTGGCTAAAGTGGCTTAGGGGGCCTTGGTCGCACCACGGCAGGCAAATCCAATTCAACAACCCCCTCCTGTCCGCTGGGAGCCCGGGACCAGTACTGAGAAAAACCCGGTTTGCATTTCACTGAATAGGACTTGAGTGGGGCGAGCGTTTCATAGACACACGCCACATCTTCACTGTCCCTCTCCAGAGGTTTCAGACGGAAAGACGAAAGGGGGATGAGGCAAACGCGGCCACAAGTGTTCAACCTTTGCTCCGGCAGACTGTTTATTTCTCTGCGCGCTTTGCCTGCAACATGTACATAATAAAAACGATGCCCGCGCAGACGCTTTGACCCTGTTAAGGCTCCCTTACGCGCAAACATATAAAGAAAATAAGACCTACAGCTCGATAAAACGCCGCTAACCAAGCAAAACTCGACGGCAAATTCGTGGCTTTTTGACATGTCTCACTGTAATAGTAATACAGGGTGCATACATTTGTAAATATGTCAAGTCTGGCTTTGTAGGATGTTGTGATTGGTTATTTTCTAGGCAAAGGAAAGGGTTGATGGAGTTCATGACACACAATATAATGTTCATTTTCAACTCTCTGGTGAATAGGACCATTTCTTGTACATTACACATTATCAAGTCAGTTAAATAAGTTAAATAAGAACAATATTTTAGTTCATATCTTGATATTTTTTGGATTATCCCATTATCCAGATGATAAAGTTCTTGTTTGAGGTTCGAAGAATCGCTCAAAAGGTGAAAGGAGAGTCAAATTAACCCCAAATATCCCTTTAAACCACAGTTAGAGAAACATTTCACCACATGCAGTTCTTAGTTTTATTAAAGACAGTATACTCAATATTCTGGTTTATCATAGCTCCAAAACATCTGCGATATTAAGGATATTTTTGTTGTATATATCTTTCACCTCTAATGGATCTCAATGAAGACATCTCCTACTACTTCACGCTCAATACATCTTAAACCAACAGTACTTACAGTATAATGCTGTTGGCCAAATGCAGTAAATGTCACATATTTCCAGGTTATACAATGCTGGCTCCGAGCCACGCCAGTGCACGTCACGTCAGGTATGCCAAAAAGAGAACATACATATTTGGAGAAGTCATTAAACAATTTCAAGACGAACCAGTTTAAGCACGAAACAGGTTTTAGCTTCCATAAAGACAATCACGATGCTGAAACTTCCCACTCGGAGCGCTGAAATGTTACAACTGAACATTAAAATTTCAATACAAATGTTTAGCGGGCATCACTCATTCACAAACGTAATAGTAGCTTTGTCACATCTCCACTCCATTACACTCGATCTTCCATATTCAAGCATTTCTCCCCCACGCGGATGATTATGTCGTTTAAGCCATTATATTAACACGCTCGTTCATTAGCGTTCTCCTCCTCCATTCATCTTTCAGGCTCTTTTATCTGCTCGACGTCGCCTTATTTGACTGTTTTATTAATCACTTGATGTTTGACCACTTGGCTCATGTTTAATTCATTCACATTCACTCAGTCGCTCATTCACAACAGCAGCGGCGGCGATGGTCCTCCTCTATTCTTCCTCTCCTTTAGTTTAATTTCTTTAAGGACCAGCAGACATTGACCCCTCTGCGCACCCCCCCTCCCCATACTTCAAAAACAGCGGCTGCATTTGGTTATACGTCGCCTGTCAGAGCCACATGCTCATTAAAAATCCCAACCGTTTTCTTTTTTCTTTTTTTTCTCCTCTTTTTTTTCAAGGCTCCGACACCTACTTAAAGTGATGGGCTGAATTACCCCAGCGCACTTACCCCCCACATCTGTCACAGGGGCATTTCCCGCCGCAGAGACGGACGTTATGCAGAGGAGAAACGGAGTAAAGGACGTGTCACTACTTACAAAACAAGACTATTGCCTCAACGCTTTAAGTTTCAAATGCACAAACACAATACGAACAAAAACGATGTTAAGTTGCGACAAATAACAAAGCCCAGATGCAGTAGGGAGCATGCAAGTTGGATACTGACCGTAATGTTATTTAAAGTCTATTTTATACTTACTTTCATATGTGAACTGCTTTAAACATATCATAAAAAATTGGGCAAAGTAAATCTTACTTTAATTTTCCAAGTATCTCAACTGCTTTTCTAGTCACGTTAATTCTTATGATCTTATTATAATGGCACAATTCAAATTTTCTAAAAAGTAGGCGATTCAAAAATGATCCGCAATTTCAATAAAACCGTCTAAACTAGAAATAGCAATTGTAAAGGTTAAGCTCTGCAATGGAAATGGGCAGACGTTTGCTGTATGCCTTCGCTTCTCCTTTGGAAAAGCAGACATTTTTTAGGCGTAAGCGGCTTGAGATGACACACAAATCTTGAATACATTCTGCCACAACTAAATACTCGAAAGCTTTGGAGACGAAATAGGGAGCGTTTTGAGGTTTGGAGTTGTCACAGAAGAACTCCTGTTTTTCACAAGCAATGCTGAAAAACGGCAACACTGTTTGTAAAAAGCAACACAGCTTTCAAACACATCTTCTATTTGGGCATTTTTACATACGAGAACACCTACTTTACCAAAACAAATGCCTTTTAACCAAACAAAAGGGAGACATTACTCACACACAGGTTTAATGAATGTACAAAAAATATTTAAATGAAATATCCCGGTGCTTTTATTAGCCCTAATACATGCTGCTTAGGGGAATCCACGAGGGACAGAGTGAGGCAAAGCTGCATCATATTATCATATTAATACATATTGAAGAGGACATGTCGCACTGTTCCCCTAATTGAGTCTCCTTCTGTCATGGCTTTCCACTCACCTAAAGGTTTCAACAGCAAAATATGAAAACAGCACCATGTAATATCGCAATTTTGTGATTTGACAAAATTACACTTGCAGAATAAACACATATAAACATGTGCATGGTTGTAGAGCTCTTTCTTACAAAGTTATGAGTGAAAATAAGCAATTACATGCAGTATAATTTATACGTTCAACCATTTAATCTTAAATTTGACGAGACAGCAATTTTAGCTGATGTTATTGTCGATCGAACGCTTTAACGTGTATTTTATAAGCTCAAATGACTCATAACGAATAATAAAGATGAATACGTTTGAATTGTGGCGCACATTTAGCAACTGTAAGGTCGTTATCATTAAAAATCATCTTTAAAATGTGTTCGTGGCTGTCGTTCGAATGGCTCCAAGGACAACACCGTGGACCAAAAGTTGCCATCAAACTTCACCACCTCTCCCATTGAGCTTCTCGTCCCAGATCAATAATACCTGATCAATAGAGGACCATGAATATTGCCCCGAACCTGAGCGACCGAGAAGCACCACAGAAAAAGGAGGAACGAGGAGCCCGGTTTTGAGGTGGAAGAGCAAAAACTAAGAAAGACCAGAGAGACACAGCGGACGCACTCAGACTTCCACTGACACTAATGAAATGGAGCTACTGTCTGACCGCTGTGGGATTACAATGCATCCAAGTAAGTGAAAGGAAATGATGCTGCGTGGCTCCGTGAAATGCCTTGAAACATACAGCCTCATATTACAGACTAAATTAACCAAAACGCAACCGAAACTGTGGGGGCATCTGGACATTCAGGTGACGCAGAACGTGTTTCACCGGGCACTTTGGATGACCTGGAACGGTTCTAAACCTTAAAAGATGCATGTAAATTGTGCAAATTAGCTGTAATTGTAACATATTGTGGCTGTTAACACGTCGTTTGGTGAAGATGAACTTGGAATTGCGTGGTGCGTAAAACCCGTGGCGCATTTGCAGGGAAAGCGTGTGCGTAATGAGCAGAAAATGAACAGGGAAAAAAAACACATATTTTGCTTGTTTTTTGGGTCAGTTTTTGTAACACGTGTGCAGCTGTGCGTGCGACTGCGGTGTCGTTGAACAATTTGTTTTATTCATATTTTTTGTGGACATTTTGCAAAAGACTCTTACCGGGGCTGGACCGCGGAGCCAGCGATGACTTGAGTCTCCACGCGCTGAAGTCGGACGCTGTTCTCTGAAAGACGAAGGGGACCGGCAGGGGGACAAACATGGTCCTCTGTCGACCGGGGGCCCGTCGGTTTTTATTTCTACTTGCACTTAAGTCTTATCCCGTCGTCCTTTTCGCGTCGTTCTTTGGCCTTTTCTTCGGGTCGTTTTTGTGTGTGTGTGTGTGTGTGTGTGTGTGTGTGTTCGTGTCAAGGATGCGTACGACAGAGGTATTGTGATACTTTTGGGTCGGTTCTCTTTAGCTCATCTCATCCTCGGAGCGTGTTTTTGTGTGCGTGTTGTGTGTTCTGCGTGTGTGTGTGGTTTTTTTTTTTGGTTTCTTTGGATCGTACGTCCCTGGACTTGAAGAAGAGGTGGTGGGGGGCGAAACGGCTTCGGGTGGTGGGTCACACCGGCTCTAAACGGACATCCTTGGAGAAACTGCTCGCGTAGACTCCATTGACTTGCGTCCAGACGGCTGTGCGTAAAAGGCGCTCCTCCTTTTTTTGTTTTGTTTTGTTGTTGTTGTTGTTGTTTCCACGGCTTTGGTTTATCTTTTGCGCAAAACGTGTCCACATAGACGCGCGTTTCACCTGATGATGCCTTGCGAGAGTAGGTGGGAGAGGAGGGAGGGGGGGTGCAGAAAAAAAAAGTCTCACAAATCCACGTTGAAAACTGTCTTTAGTAGTTGTTATTTTTTGGTTGTAGTAAAAGATTTGGTTTAGTAGCATTGATGCGCTGGTTGTTGTTTTTTTTTTGGAGAAGGCGGAGAACACAACGCGAAATATTAACAAGAGAATTTGCGTACAGATAAATAATAAAATACGCAAACTCTGCTGGGCTTTACGCAGGCACCACCGGCTGGACTTTAGGCTCCTCCCTCGCCTCCCCTCGCGCTGCTGCTCGTCCTGGTCCCGTCTTCCTTCACCGCGGGTCACTAATTAAAGCCAAATCGATGGAGAAATGAATGAGAAAATCCATAGCAGTCCGTGTTTGCTCCACACAAGAACAAGAACGCGGGGGCCAGCAACGACTCGCCTCTTCTTCTTCTTTTTTTTTCACGCTTCTTCTTCTTCTTCTTCTTCTTCCTCTCTCCAGCAGCAACCTCGCGCCATTCGCCTTTTTTTCCTCCCTTCTTCCCCGTGCGTGGGTTTAATCTTTGTCCGTGCCCCTCGGTCCTCTCTGCCGGGTGCTTTGGCTCAGGTTTGCGCGCTCCGTGGAAGGCGACGCCAGACGGGAGAGATATCCAACCCCCTTTTTTTCCGCGGACTGTCCCCCCCCACCACCCCCCCAACCCCTCCTCTTCTTTTTTTTTTTTTTTTTTTACCCCCCCTTCGGCTCCGAGCGTTTCCCCCTTTCTCCCTCTCTTTCTCTCTCTCTCCCCTCTTTTTTCTCAACCCCACTACGCACGTGTACGCGCAAAGCAACACACACACACACACACACACACACACACACACACACACCTCGTATGGTAGTATCCGTGTCCACGAGCAACAATGAGCCATCCCTTTTCTAATAATGCCACGCTGCATCTGAAATGTATCAAACTTTTCTGTGTTTTCCACACTTTACGCGCCACAACGGTGCTTTTACACCGTGATGTAAAGCAAAAGCACTGTTAAATCAGACTAATTCATGGGTCTATGTGTTTGTTTGTTTGTTTGTTTGTTTGTTTGTTTGTTTAATTGTTGTCACTGTGTCGTTTGTGCTCGTCTTGTGCGGGGTCACTCTTGCACAGACGCCACAGTAAAATGGTGACAAAACTAAAGGACTACTAAATCTGGAAGTGAACATAGAGGCCAGGGTTAAACCAGGACCAAATCCAAGTCTGAATCCGAATTGAACTGGGCTCAAACCGAGACCAATTAAGAACAAGTGTGAACGCACCTTTTAAATATTTCAGTTTGCTCTAATCACGTTTTTTGTGTGTGTGTGTGTGTGTGTGTGTGTGTGTGTGTGTGTGTGCCATTTCCAACCGTGCGTAATTTTCACTTTCTTACAAAATTGTATGGATTTTAAGATAATCGTGTTTCCACCTTCATCCTTTATATTGCAAGATTAGTTTTACTTTCGTACATCAATGCATGCTCACGTTACAGCTTGATTAGTGCCCACCTGTACCTGCCACGTCTTTATCACGCGTCGCTTCTGCTTAATTGCTTACATTTCCGTGCGCACTTGCCCCTTGGTCCCCCCTCCTGCGCCCCGTATCCCTGCTCCCTAATCCGGTACAAGCCACGGCTCATCCCCGCTCATTGATCTCCTGATTACTCCATTATAATGAAGCCAATAATCAGATCATCGCGGCTCCGGGCGGATCGATCGCCTCTCGCGCTCCCGCCCTCCCCTTTCCGCCAAAGCGCGCACACACACGAATTCAAAAAGGAGGTCGGACTTTGATGTATATTTCAGCAGGTGGATCCGTCCGCGCCTCGTCTCTCGTATAGATTTACCCACGCAAGGTCACGGGCGGACGGCTGCACACGGCTCTGTTCGCGGGGAAGGGAACAGTGAAGGCCCACGGTGTCAGATCAATCCGAGCGTCGAGCGGTTGGAAGTGTTCACGTGTGCGGGAATGTCGCCCCCGACTTGATGAATGAAAAGGGTTTAATAAGAACATAGAATTAATACAATCTTTCTCAATTCCAAAGCAAGGATTCAGAAGATGAAAACACACAATAAGGTGATGGCATCTTCGGATTTTTGACACAATCTCAATATTTATTATAATATTATTTGATGTTCAAATAATATTATATTATGTCAATCCAACAGAAATGTTCTAAAACGCGGCTTTACGTGTATTATTTGATGTTTAATAATCAGACACATGTGAACTGTCTGTAATATTAATCACAGAATTGCAGAAATATCACCTCATACCTTTATTTATATATTATAATTAAATTTTTTTTCTTCCTTTTTTTCCTTTTAAATCAGCTCTTTTTGGAGAATAGTTTTTAGAATTACAATCATCTAATTAGCGGGACCACCCCAAATTGTAGAAAAAGAGGGACAAGTTGATGAATATTGTTGGACATGGGGGGACAAATTAGAGAAATCTAAGCTCATGATTTTAGAACAAATGCAACGACAAACAATTTTCAGTTTTTTTATCAATCATAATGAACAGTGAGAGACTGGAATCGCAATAGGTGCCGACCCAGAAAGCCAGTAACCAAAAAGTCTTACCAAATATCTGTATTAATAGTGGTATCAATGAAAAAGTGGGACATTCTCTAAATGAGTGTCATGAGGAACAAGAGCCTCTGTGATGGATATGATGTGTGAGACGACCAAACGAGGGACGGGGGGGTTTGTGTGTCTGTTTCTAGTTTTGTGACCTCTGTATGACATTCCAGTTTCCGTTTTAGCCAATATTGTAATACATTTGTTGTTATATTCGCTGTGCAGCCAAAAAAAACATTTGAAAACGTGTCATTGGTTCCCTTCCACAGACAGACTAAACATGTATGAATTGGTTAAAGTGGTTTCAATCCCAGCGATGGCGTCATTGTCCAGCGGTGACCTTTGCCCTTTGCACCACAGCAGATGGGAGAGGCTTCCAGCACCTCCATTAAAATACATTTGATCAAATGTTATGAATTCTCATTATTATACAAGGCATCATTTCTTTTGCTTAAATCCAATCTCAAAATGTATCTGCTCATAGATTATTCACATTTTAATGTTGATGTATCTATCTTGTTTTTTATTGTTTTAAACAGAACCTTGAGCGTCTAAAACGTACAATTATTGCATTTGGGAGGGCGTCTGTTGCTAAATCTGAATTGTATGACTCACTTTGCATTAAAGAGGCAAATTATGGAAGGAAAAGCTGCAATACTCAAATGTAGCTCAATCACAACACCAAGAAAAAGGTCTGATACTCAAAATCAATTTCAATACTAGAATAATAATTAAAAACAAAAATGTTAAGACAATATACTGTAATTTTTTTTTTAGCAGTATCTTTGATGTTACAGCATGGTCTTTTACTGGTTCTGATTTAGGTCTAGACTAGGACTGCACGAGATATTACTGCAGTATTTGAATATACCTTTTTGACACAATCATTTCAGTCAGATTACAACAAATATATTCATGCTTTAATTTTTTAGTCCAACAAAATAAAAAAAATAATAGAGACAAAACCAAGAAAATTTTGCCTAAAATTAAGACTAATATAGATCCAAAAAAGGAAAGTCATCAGTCACTAAAAGCAGTACATTTTTGTCAGAAGGAGATGTCACTGCGATATATATTTACTGTGTAACAATATCGATTACTGCATCAGCCAATATCGCGATATCGATACTTTTGCGTCGTATTGTGCAACACTGATCTAAACTATTCTAAAACGAATCAGGAAAAGTCACATCTTGTCCCATTTTTATGTGATTTTTCTTTCCGCATCGGCACTTAATCAAACAAGTAATCACTTCCGATACAGGTTTTAGTATTGATTATTATCTGGGTATCCATTTTGTTGACCGCTCTGCAATAATACGATGTGATCTTTGTGTGCAAGTGACACCTAACAGTCCAGTCCAGGAGAAGGAGTGCTGTCCGGTCGGAGCGGATTTGCATTTGGGGTCAGCGTTAGAGCCTCCTCCCAGCGCGTGGGTCAGCAGCCTGTGATGACGATGCAGCCATAAAAAGATGCTAAAGTGCGGGCTGGACATTAGCATTGGCCAGGAGCCCGGGGCCCTTCCATACAGGGGCCATAATTGATCGATATCTTATTAACAGCTGAGTCTTGGCTGGGAGTGTATTCACGGAGGGGGAGAGAACGGGAGAGAAGGGGAGAGAAAGAGAGCAACGAGCAGCGAGGTCGGCGTGATTTTATTGACTGCGATATTTAGCGTATGGATTTTTCTATTTAAAAAAATCTATGCCGGTGATAATCTGGAGTGTCGATGCACAAAGAAGATAGAGGTGTTCAGGAGAAAGGGAATAATAATGTTGGATACACAAACGGGAAGGACAAGCAAGGAAAAGGGGGGAGACGTTTGAGAGAGCGGTGCAGTTCAATCGGATTTTAATCGCGATCCCGTCTTTCGAGCGTCAGCCCGAGACTGGCAAAAACATACGAACACTAACTTGTTTCTTTTCCTGGACTTACTATATCCTTGTATATTTAAAATCTGCAAACAAATCCCAAGACACGAGGTGCACTGATCGTTCACATTTCTACTTTTTCTCAAAATTAAAGATACATATTTAATAAATAAAATTACAAATATTGAGATAAAAAGTGTATTTTAGCCTAGCAATATCAATTTGCTGTGCGTTAGAATGCATAAGAGTTTTTTGGGGTAAACAGAAGAGAAAAGCCAATAGGGAAACAGACATTCCTCAATAAGGACGCGACGACTAATCGACTAATCTGGTCTAAACCGACTCTAAAACAAGACCTTTTTCTGCAATAATACATATATTCTAGTTGTATTCTTTATCTAGAAGCCTTGAGTTTCAAAGAATAAACTGCATTTTAAAAATTCTCTATCCCAGTTGACGAATAATCGACAAGTTGGAGTTTGAGTGAATGTAAAAATAATCATAATTGCTACAACCTCAATAGATAAAACATTTTAAACCTCACCTAAAGAAAGGAAGTTTTAGCTGCAAAGACGAGGACATTGAGCCACATAACTCAAATATATGAAAGGCTGTGAGCACGAGTGGAATGAAAAGAAGCATAATTAGTCTATTAGCACACATTAGCACGTCTGTAATGACACAGATCAGGCCCAGTCACTTTGTGCTCCATCCTTTGAGACCAATAGAGCCCCATCCCCTCCTCTGCAGCTTGTGTCATTACTCACAGCTGTTTCTGATGTCATGTATGCATAAGCACACGTCACAGCACAAAGGGCCCTCACCCGCACATAAAACACCCTGCTACACTGACACAAGACAGAAGAGGGAGAGAAGAGGGAGGCAGGAGGAAAGAAAAGAGAGAGAGAGGAGGATGGAGGAAGCCAGGGAGGAGATGAGGAGAGAAGAGGCAAGGAAAGAGGATACGAGGAGGGAAGCAGTAGAAGAAGGAAGGAAGGAAGGAGAAGAGAAGAGAGCTGGAGAGGAGGAAAAGTGGGAGGAGACGAGACAAGGAGAGAGGGGAGAAGAAATGAGGAAGGAGAGATAGGAAAAGAAAGGAGGTGAGAGGAAGGAAATAGGAGAAAAGGAAAGGAAAAGATGGGAGAGGAAAGCTAGGAGGAGGCAAGGAAGGAGGAGAGAGGAGGCTATAGGAATAAGTAAGCAAAGAGAAAAGAGACAAGGAAGGAGTATAGGATGGAGAGAGGAGGCTAGGAAAGGGGAGGTAAGGAGGGGTTTGAGGAAGGAGGAGGCGAGGGGAGAGAAGAAAAGAAGAGATGAGGGAAGGAGTGACGAGACAAGGAAAGAGGAAGTAAGAAGAGAGGAGACAAGGTGAGAAGTGGAGAAGAGGAAAAGAGGAAGGAGTTGATGAAGGCGGAGATAAAAAAGGAAGAGAGGAGGACAAGAAAAAAGAGACAAGGAAGGAAAGCACTTGTAGACAAGGAGAGAGGAAAAAAGAGGTGAAGGAGAGAGAAGACAAGGATGGAGGAGACCAGAAGAGAGGTGGGGAGGAGGAAAGGAAAGACGAGGCAAGGAGGCTAGGGAAGAGGAAGCAAGGAGGGAGAAGAGAGGAGAATAGAACCCCGAATTTGCAAGTTAAAATAGCTTGAATCAATAATTTTATCTTGATTAACGTTCATTTTGACCAGTCATTTGCCAACAGAGTAAACAGTTCTCTTTTTTATTTTAAGTGCAACTCAATATTTATTTACTTGAAGTGGAAAAATGACTCATTCCATTGGCAAATTGTGCCTCTTCTTCCTCAAAACGCACTCTAAATCATGATTAACACTCCCCAAACGATAACTTATTGAACATCTTGCAGTAGGACGCAGAACAGAGCAGACACGAGCAGAGAGGAGGCGCGGCGGCGGCGGCGGCGGAGGAGGGAGCGAAGCCGGGGTCTTCAGCAGTGACCGCGTTGTCCGTCCGGAGCCCCCCTTTTCAGATCAGGGCCTCGCAGAAGGGAGAGAGGATCCCAAACTCAGACAAAAGCAATTATTTCTGCCGGAGTATAGTGTGTTTTGTGCGCGGAAGGAAAGCAAAAGGAAGGGATTTTTGAAGGGAAAAAAGGTGAGGAAGAGCGCACACGAAGGGCCTCATCAATAGCAATATGTTCTTTTCCCCCCCTGTAATATCTATGGCTTTCATAAGTGGGCTGCTACCTGCGGAGGCGCTTTGTCCGACACGTTGGGATCACTCGCACACAACGGGGGCCGGAGGAGACACGAGACCGTGGGACGCCGGGGTGGTGGGGGGGGGGGGGGGGGGGGGGGGAACGTAACATGAAGAGTCGATAAAACGCACTTCAGTTTCCTGTACGCGTGATGCCGGCTCGAAGACGTATCGGGAAATTGAATTGTACAGGTTAAGAAAGGGTTAGATGCAGCAATATGTTTGTGCTTATTTCAACAGCGAGCGCATCAGATCATATATATATATATATATATATATATATATATTTGTAATGCCAGCTTGGAACTATATTTGGAAGTACAATTGTAGGTTGAGCATTACACCGATAAATATTTGTTTGTTTCAGCGTTCCGGTGTCAATACGGAGCACAGTCAGTTTGTGGGGAAATGTATTGGTGAACTGAGCGGAAATGTGAGAAGGTTTAGCCAGTTTTACAACAACAACAACAACAACAACAACAACAACAACAACAAAGGCCTTTATTTAGTCATGTGTTTCTTTTAAATTTCCAGTTATCTATTTGAATTATTGGTGATTGAATTGTAAAAAGGGCCTGAGCAACCGTTCACAATATTTGAAAGAAATAGTGCTTTTTTTAAAAATTGTGCTAAAAGGCTAAACTGACCGAGAAACAACCGAATCTCAACACATTTAAAATGGTAAATATTTTGTTTTGTTTGATGAAATTTTAAATAGCAAGATGCTCTTCATTTTGAACTATCATTATCCCTTTTTGTCTCCATTGAAATAGCAGTATTAGACAAAATGTGAAGTAATCTAGTCAGAGAGAATGTGTCATTTTAAACTCTTTCTCATTGATTTTTATCGTCTGAAAAATGACTGTTGCACATTTATGTTTCTTTCTCGGTTCAGCTCTTCGCTGCTGTGTCTGCCGGCCGTGTGCGCGGAGGAAGAGAGCGACTTCATTGTTAAATGGCAGTGTCATGTTGACAAACGAGTTGGTTGAATTAAATTCTCCCTCATCAATAACAAGGGGAGTCCAATCAATACCAGCTTACAATTATATCACTGCCTCTCGCTCGGAGCTGTCGCCACACACACACACAGCCAGGGCGAGGCCAGAGGAGTCATTACCGCAGAGCAAACGGGCCTAATAAAGCTCATAAAATATTCACAGACACACGACAGCCGCGCTAACGTAACAATTACTCATAAACAAGTGGAAGTGATCGAAGGAGCGCCGCGGAAAGCGCCGCTCTGTTTTTCTAATGGGGCAGTTTAGAGGCAGGACTGGTTCTTCTGACGGAGTGTTTTTGACAACAGAGAAACGGCGAGTGGCGGGAACGTACCGAGCAGAAACAAGGACAGGCAACCGCACGGGGGCTTTGGCGCGGACAGACGGGCGTTAGTGGCTTCTATGCCGAGATACACACCTTTAGACGAAGAGTCGAAATGCAAGAAATTGCGTGATGGTGTGCTAAAATGCGACTGCACAAAAGAGAAATCGACTCAACAATTGGATAGTATTCATGGGTTTCAGCTTATTATGTTTTTCAGGACGTTTTCCCAGTTTTATGCAACGGTTCTAATTTCTCATCATTCTGAAACCCGCAGATATATCACCAATTGTTGCTAAGATATAAAGCTATAGATATACACTGTTTTTTAGCATAGTCATTGCTGATGGAGGTGGGCAAAGTATGAAAAAAAGTGCAGAACGTTTTTCAAACACATTTGTCTGATAGTTAAACCACATTTAAGTACATTTAAAGACATGTTTTATTACATTCATGTTGGATCGACACATTGCCGGACTATTGTTGTTGGGATACTAAATTCTGGAGTTGTACTGACAATGAGGATTATAAAGGCACAGGTGAAGGGTGAACATTTGAACCTGTTTGGATTGGAGGTTTCTAAAATGCTTTGTGGGTTTTGACAGAGGGGAAACAAATGGAAGGGGCTGAGCTAAAATAAGAGTGTGGCACCGCGACGCCACCAGCGCCGCCGGGACGGACCTTACAGGCTTCCATACATCATGTTACATTTGATAACGCCACCGCTCCGTACTAGTCTCTACGTCAACAGAACATCTGACAGAGAGGTTGTCTAATGGCCAGAAAGTTGCCGGTTCAATCCCAAGCTCACGCGGCGTTATTGTGTATTGAAGAGGCTGTGTGCTAGGGCTGGGTATCGCCTAGCAACTCGCGATACAGGGTCTACGGTACGATACGGATCCTGATACTCGGAACTTGATACGATACGTGTCCTGATACATGGATATAACTTAACGCCGGTGCTAAAAGTTTACTAAATGTTATGTTATTGATTAAGTAGAATGTATTTTTATTTTACTGCAGTGTATTTATATAGTGTATTCTGATAATAAGTCCCATTTTCAGCTCCTCAGACTCAGCCTTGATGCAGCAGTCTGTATCAAGGCTTTATGTCGTATTAAAGTGTCATGATACGCGTCTCTGTATCGATACACGCGTTGCCAAGAAGTCCACGATATATCACGGTAGATAAATTGAGTGCAGCCATACTTGGGGTGAAAATGAGACCGTTGCGCGTTGTCTGCATCAAATCAGAGTGTGCTGTTTGTCATTGTTAGCTTTACCGTGACTGTGAGCTCTACTTTAGGCTCTCAAAAGCGTCTTACAAACACATCGCGGTGAATGATTACGATGCTTGGAATACGTGAGGAGTACATTTGGCCCATTGCAAAAATTGCTTAAAATGAATTTGTTCTGTTTTTCACAATTCTAAGACAGTAAAAATCAGCAACAGCGCCTTTAACGTAGCTCATGAATATCTGCTGGGGACTTCTTCTGCGCAGCATCCATGACGGTCTTGCTTTGTAAATCAAAAGCATAACCTCATCAATTGGATTATTTATTATCATTATCATTATCATTATTATTATTATTATTATGACAGCAACACAAACTTGACACACTATCCTCTACATTTGACATAATGACGTAATATCCATTTTTCCACACTCGCGTCTCTGGCCCAGAGTCTCTGCTGCTCGCGGAGTCAGACTAAGTAATCAATGCCGACAGATTGTCAATAGGCCAGTCCAGAGCTGCCAATAGCTCTCCAACACGTCCATTATTCCTCTTAAGGCCGCAGAGGACAAACAGACAGAGTAAAACACCGCGCTGTCAATTCACATCTTGATACGATCACCACCGACGATCAATGCGCTTGCTCACAGCTCATGAGCCGCGAGAGCCGGAGGAGAAGCGCCGAAGGGAAATCAGATCGGAAAGACCAGTTTCCTTCACTTTGACTGGCCAAGGAGTTACTATGTATCCATCATTACTGCAGCATCCAAAAGTACATTCCACAGGTATCCATCAATCATCTCCATCGCCGGAGCCCTACATCCGAGGTCACATCGAATGGCCCGAATTTGTATTGTGCTAACGGCAGCTGCCGACTGAATGCTACCGCGATGCTAGCGCAGATGCCGACTGAATGCTACCGCGATGCTAGCGCAGATGCCGACTGAATGCTACCGCGATGCTAGCGCCGTCTGCTGCATTTTTACATCTACAGAACAATCCGTTGACTTTTCCGAAGCAACGCCAGGTCAACAACGTTTGTTGAGACTCAGTTGTGACTCGACTTGAATTTGCTGTGCTTAAAATGCACACAATTCGCAGGGAAACAATTCGTATTAGAAGATTAATAAAGTTTCCCCCACGACCGGACCCCACCCCTTAATGTGACGTGCCGCTGGCTGTCTTTTGGATAAGTGTGGGCATGATTATTTGTTCTGTTTGTGAGTCCAAATGACCAAAAACAGTACATGAAAGAATCCCACCACCACCGTGTCTGGCACAAAGGAATAAAGGACGTTGTGGGTTTGAAAAGCACTTTGTTATGAGATACTCTAACAAAGCTCCCGGTGGTCCCAACATGAAGTGCACCTGAACCTTCCTCTTAACCGTAAATTACATGTGAACGAGCCACAAAAGTCAGGCTCATGATCTCTCACGATACATAAACAATCTGAAATCCATCTGATTATAGGATTTGACATATATATGGGTAAAGAACAGCAGGTCAGTAGTACTTTTGTGCCGTTTATTACAGTAAATGCACACTCCTGTAAATAAGCAGATGTAGAATATTGCCCTGAGCGGGACAAAAGGGGATTCTAGTTAGATCCCTGTTAGGAAAGCTTTGCAGAGAAAAGAAATGAACTTTTATCAAATTTATGAGCTCACAGTTCTCAGACAATGCAATTTATCCCCAACTGGCTCCTAAAACATAATGATCCAGATGTGAGACCTGATGTATTATTTAGAGGCACCGCCAGTCACAATTGTAAACTATACTGTGTTTTATTTATTTGAACTTTCTATTATTAGGTTCATCCCACCTGGGGTCTCCTAAACATTCCATCTCATTCAGAGATTTACATATCGACTTGGCATTACATTTAATCATCTAATTAAGACCCGTTTTTCTTTCGTTTTCTATCCGTGCTCTGGACTGATCGGGTTCATTTTCACGCACTTTTAATCCTGGGTAATTTAAAAGATATATTGTGTTTTTTTGGAGGTATTTAGCTTAAACTAAAACAATTATTTTACATTTTGTTCATTGTAAACTGTAATATTAATCTAAAACGGCTTTAATAAAACAAACATTGACGCAGCAATTTGAATTCACATTTGTTGAACCCTGAGTCTAAATATATTTGGAAAATCGCAAGTAAGTGGCGGAGGTAGGTGGTAGGTGAAAACAGACATTTTCTGAGCACTCAAACCACGAATCACAACAACAGGACTGCTCAAACGTGCTCGAATCAATCGAAAATAATTTAAGTTGTAGAAAATGGGGAAATGCAAGAGTGGGCGATTTTGAGAAATGCATCCAATTGCGATTTTATTTCGTTTTTTTATTTTCGGCGAATTTTATTGTTCATATTTTGAAGGATTCTGTTCAACGTTCACATTTCAAAGACGCACATTTGAGTGCGACTGAAATATAAGCTGGCGACACTGACACACGCCGCACATTTCAGAACATGTTTGTAGAGGTTTAAACTACTTAAACTACTTTCCACAGTTATGTCATAAACTTGCATATCAATTACAGGTCTTCTAGAGCTAATGAACACTGATAAAATCTGCATTTTTACTGTTGTTTAATGTCATACCTGCGGAACATTCCAGTCATATCCAATGTGACACGGATTTGTACAAAGTGGAGAGCACATGAAATAGCGACACTAATGCCCCTCGCGCGGCGCCCTAAACAGGCTGAGATCTTTATGGACACATGTAAGGCAGACGGTAGCCGAGGAGCAAAGCGCTGAGCCATGCACAAACGCCACATCACAGCTCCAGGTAAAGCCCATGACACGGTGCGGCTTTCCGGCTCCGAGTCTGGACTCTGTGATCCTCTGCAGACCGGGAGGGGGGTGCGTGTGTGTGTGCGTGCGTGTGTGTGTGAGGGGCTTAAGAAGGTTTGGAAATTGTGTTCAGAGGGCAAAGTGAAAACATTAGTTATTCTGGAGTCTAAAAATATGAATCATCATCTATGGATTTGCAGCTTTTTGCAGCTTTTATGCCATAATGTTTCCCCGTTGTCAATTTATCTAACATATTTGAGCTCTTTGGCGACGCCTTTTATAAGCCTGGTTCATGCTCCTCTTTCTTATCATGCAAGTTATTTAGCTTTAAGTGTTTCACCAAGCATTTAGAAATGCTTTACGACATGAATACATTTTGATCGACTGATTGATGGATATTCAGAGATCAACATCACTAAATAAAGAGGTCAGCTGTCCATATCACAAGAGCAGCAGACTTGAGTAAGAAAGACCCGACACTACTGTTTAATTATCAATGTAACGCAGCTCAAGTAAGGACCCAAAAACATTTAGCTTTCGAAAAGGTCAAACAACAAACCTTGAGGGTTAGCTCTGTTAAAGCAGGTCAGACTCAGTGATTTTATTATCACAATCTCAACTAACCGAGATAAAAGCACATGGACGTATGAACATGGAGCCCCAATATTTCATCTTCTGAGGTCCACATAAATGCAGCGTCAGTGAAGATGATTTTAAAACTCCGGGGCCATACACAAATGCTTATACATGTTGATGAAGAGTCTGGATCAGCAGTAGAAGATCAGCCAATGGACCAGTTTCTATTCAGATGTTTTAGACAGAGATAGATATAGCCTCAATTCTCCAGCACAGGTCGATATTTTGACCAGCTGCCTAAAGAATACACATAAAGCTTTATTTTAACAGACTTTAGTGCGAAGGGGGCGCTGCACTAAACATGACTGCACTGCCCAAGAACATCGCCAGAGCTCATCGGCCACAGGTTTCTCTGGATTTTAAACAATCGGGAATAAAATTGGCCGTATACAGTGAACAAAATGTAAAATAATTCTCGACCCAAATGTGAAAACGTGTCACTAAATGTCCTCTAATCCATGAAACGGCTGTGCAAGCATGACATTGTGAAGTATCCTGTGATTCCCAGCCCTAATAGAAAGTTATGTCATGTCGTCTGAAGCGCCCGTTCAGAGCTCCAGCGCCGCCGCAGCCTGTCCGTCTCCCTCTTTTCCCCTCTGCGTGCGCTGCTGTGGGGCCCGGGGAGCTGTTAAACATTTTTCTTCCTTCTTAATTGTTTTGACTTGTGGCATTGGCATCCCGATTAGGCCCCATCGATCCCCCACCGCTAAGTGCATTGATTTCCACATTTCTCATTGATCCCGGCTTCTAAATCTACCCACACACGACTCTCTCTGGCGGTGTCGGCCTCTTTGTGAATACATGTGCAACACTTCGACCCGGCTGTGTTTTAGAGACACGCCGAGCGCGGAGGAGGAAGAGGCGGAGGGCAAACATGGGCAAAAAGCTTCTCACTTTCAGACTGAAATGTATCCGCCTGACCTCATGTGTTTTCAAAGATCATACATGTTTTCAAAGGCTGTCTGGGGAAGGCTGTTGTGGTGGACTAGCGGCAGAAGTGTATTTTTGTCCAAATTAATATTACTCGAGTACATGCAAAAAGAAGTCATCGATTCTCATCTAAGAAGTAGTTGTACACAATGTTATTATATTATAAAAAAGCATCGACAAAGATATGAAAAGCCAAAAATGTGACGTTTTAGAGAGGCCAGAGTAAGATGCTTTGGATACATACAGTAACTTATGAATAAAACAATGCAGAGGATACAGCGAGAGGCCTAGAGGAAGACCAAAGAGGAGATTCATGGATGTAGTGAAAGTTGGATTACGTTACGTTTGCTGAGCTGATGAATGTCCTCCCAAACTGTAGATTCCAGTTCTCATGTTGCTCTGTTGTTGGCTTTTCAATGATCTGTAAAACAATAAAGAAATACTGAATATTTATGGTAAGAAGTAATACTGTTTTAGTTATTTATCGTTAATATTGACAGTTTGAACTATAGACTGTAACAAGCATGCGGAAAAGAAGATGAATTATTCTTGAAAGAATGTGCAAATCTTACAGTCCTGCGCTATCATTCACTGTTAAAGGGGAACTATAGCCTTGTTTCCATGGGGGCGTTCACGGGCATGAGTGGCAGTGCTTCCACAAAATAGCATAAAACATCTCCATGGAGACACGCAGGTGACACAATCAAACCCCAAAAATAAAAATAATAAATAAAAATAATAAATAATAAAAATTCATGTACTGAATGCATCAAAGTTTATACACCATACTGTGGAGCATATGTTATGCTGCCTGGTGGCGGAGTGGTTAAGGCAGCAGCACACATGCCAGACTCCATGTGCAGCCGGCAGTGTTGTGGGTTAGAATCCACACTAAGCTGTCCTGACTAATAAAACCTACGGGCCAAAAAGAAAATAGACACATTTTCCTGCAACAAAAGACGGTCTTTGCCGTTTTGATGAAACAAGAACTTACCATTCAATATAGTAAAAGTTCACAGTAACATTTTAGTATTGACTTTCAATCTCATCTTAAACATACTATTACTTCCTATTCCCAACTTGCCACTACATCCTGTGCATCAAAAGCGCCAATAAGTCCACTCAAAGATGAAGTCCCTTGAACATAGCGCAAACAGACTTGAAAATATCTCATAACAGCCACTGAACTTAACTCTGCTGCCTGTCTCTTCATATTTGTATGTGTTAAAGGAAGAGCAGGCCAGGTTGATCCAGGGGCCAATCAATAGCAGCAGGCAGCGGGTCGACCTCGGGGCTCCCCTCGCGGCTCCTCTGGCCTCTACGGAAATCAATGCAGCGGGCCAATAACTCAGGACCGTGTGTGGATTAGTGAACTGTCAACTAATCAGAGAGTTAGTGAATGTGACACAGCACCTATTAACCTATCGATACGACGGCGGAGAGACACGCGGGGCCCGAACGCGGCGTGTGGAGGCATCGATGGAACAGATGGGCATTCACAGAGACGGCCCTGAAGGCATCCGCAAGCGCATGCCATCAGTTTGAATGAAAAACGCACGATTTCAAACCGCGTTCTACATTTATATGTATATCGTTATAATGTATGACCCCTGTGGATCATTATTTAACAATTTACACATTTTAAATAGCAAAATTGATCGCGTCTTGATAACATTTTAGGGTTGAATAATATTACTCAAACATGCATGACTCACGAATACAACTTCGAGAGGGTACATTAACATGTGTCTCCTTTGAATTTACATTTGGTTTTGTAATTGATTGACTGAAATACTTGTAGCATCTAAGTAAATCACTCACAACCACAGTTTCACAATAGAAAAGGTAAAATAGAAAATGGTAAGTGAATGTAAGCCTGCACACTCACTCACAAATAACATATATAATTGAATAAATGCAGTTTTTAGTGAGAACAGGCTTATTTTCACTACTATGTTCACTGCAGTAACTGCACTTATAGATGAATGGATAGACACATTTGATATATACTATATAATATCTGACATTTTCTAAAATGGAAAATGGTCACATTCATGTAGCACTTTTCTACCTCTAATGGGCACTTAAAGCACTTTACGTCAAGAACCAGCACACACATTCACACAGTGGTTGTACATACACTGGGTTAGGCCCCAAGAACATGATTACCGTATTCACCTGTCGGATTCAGATCAGTGGATGAGCCACTGAACCACTACTGGAGATGTTAGCTTTCTTGGGCTTTTAAGTGTCGAGTTTGCATGGTCTCCTCGTGTCTGTCAGTTACCTTTATATCTTACTTATTTGTCACATGCTGTTGCCTCTTCGCAGTTAGAAAAACAGTGCATAAAACTGAAAATGAAAAGGGTTGATACTTCAAGAAGACAGAAGTGGGCTTTGATCCTTCTCTACAGCGGCGAGTCGCTGACACTTAAAAGCAGCGACAACTTGCCTCAATAAACTTCTGCTCTTCCTCGTCCACAGGCCCTCTGGCATGGCAAGGCAAGTTTATTTGTAGGGCACAATTTGTACACAAGGCAATTCAAAGTGCTTCACACAACAGGAAAAAAATGCATTCAAATCACAAAGACGTGACAGAAATCACAAAACCTGATTTAGAGAAATTTAAAGGTGCCATTTTCAGGCTATCCATCAAATGTTTTAAGACATAAAAGAGAAGAGAGTCATATGCACAGCCTTTGTGTGCGGGTGAGTGACTGTTGGGGCAGATATGCAGTACGCTAGTCTGCCAGGCCTCCTTCCTCCACACAAAAGTTACATAGTGCACCTTTAATCATACATTATAATTGCAGGTTACTTCTCTCCAAGACTGTCTGCAGTGCAGTGCAACTGCGTGTGTCTGCAGTGCAGCTGCATGTGTCTACAGTGCAGCTGCGTGTGCAACTGCGTGTCTGCAGTGCAGCTGCATGTGTCTATAGTGCAGCTGCGTGTGTCTGCAGTGCAGCTGCGTGTGTCTGCAGTGCAGTCTGCAGTGAGTTTTTTTCAAACTTCAGGGCCGTCTCTGTGAATGCCCATCTGTTCCATCGATCTCTCCCACACGCGCGTTCGGCCCCTGCGAACGTGTCTACAGCCAGGTCCTTCCAACTTTAAGATCTGGAGATGGATCCCTGAGTACTGCACTGTGGTCGCCCACTGCTCCCCCCACTGACTCTGATGGATGGGTCAAACTTCCCTATGGGGAGGATTAAATCTGTAACTCATCCTTAGTTTTCACAATAAATAAATATTCCGTGAAAGTGGCAGAACGCCAAAGCTCAGTCCATCAGAGCCATGCTTTCGGTTTTTACTTCTGGGTTGAAAGAATTAAAATACTTTATTATTAGCTGCAGACAGTGTCACAGCGGGCTCATTTTGTGCTGCTTTTACAGTGAGACAACACAAAATTTACTCATTTACAAAAAAAAGTCAGGTACCACAGCTTTCATCTTAAAAAACTCATTGGAAACTTAAAATTCTGCAAAATGTTTAAAACAACAGATTTTAAATAAGATTATAAGTCTTACGCTCACTACTTACCACAGTGCTGATTACTATTATCAGAATCTTACAGAACCAAGCGTGGACACACACACATTCAGTAAAGAAAATAGAAACAGCATATATATATTTGTGGTTCCTTCAAGCCGTCTAATGTTACCATGTTTTAATCTAAACTGAATAAGCCGCACATGCACAATGCTTTATTCCACACACGAGCGTCGCGTCGTCTGTATAAAATTGTCATGTTTTGTGTAAGCTTCCAACATAATGCAATATAAATGCATCGTGAGAATAAAAGGCTAAGGTGCTTTTTATTCCCTACTTTGATCCAGCACACTCCACAAAATATGCATATTATTCTCCTCTTTTGACACAATGGTTTCATTGTATGTCAAGGGCGCGTTTCATATTTGCACCATTCTTCGATCCTTTCTAGTTTTTTTTTTTTTTTTTTTCGTAGCACAAGGAGATTTTTGGGAGGTAATTCCTTTGAAAACTGTTTGCTGAAATAACTTGACTTGGCATGTGCCTATACAGCGCTGGACAAAAGGCTCGGGGAGACTATTCAACGATGCGGAGGAGGAAAATGGGGGGGGGGGGGAGGCGAAGGCGAGAGACAGTTAACAATGAGGATGCAGAGAAAGGACCGAATCACCTGAGAGGAAATGGGAGGCACAAGACGCGACGAGGGGGGCGGAGTCACTAGAAGCAAAAGAAAACTGACACAACTGTCAACTGGACAAACGATTTTAAAGAGTGAACATGTTTCGCCACTCATCCAAGTAGTTTCTTCCGTCCTCATAAGAACGCGGCGATTCACTTCGACCCGACTTATATTTTGCATACCTGTTCATGACTCATCTAGCTCCTCCTATTCATCTTACCCGCCCACTATTACCTCTGTCGTTATCCCAATGTAGAAACGCATATGTGAAAGATGATTTTGACGCACAACCTTTTCAGTTCTCGACTTCTTTTAATCAACTTGCACGTCTTCGCGGAGATGTTATTGTGCGTTGTCAGGAATGAATTTGAATAAATGCGCGATAGAAAGATAGAAGTTTGCTGCCGGGCTGAGACAAAATCCCAGCAAAGCAAAAAACATCTGCAAAAGTTAGCTCGCGCACCTTTAAGCGAAGCCAAATCTACTCCAGCACCAAAGCCAAAAGCTGAAATAAAGAGTTGTGATGGGGTCGTGTGCGAGAGGAAGGCGGCCCACGCGCTCAGGATTAGGAGCATATGCAGTGCACTATCCGGGATTAGGGCTCCGAGAGGAGGAAGGAAGCAGAGGTTGGGGCTTTTTTTTTTTTTGTATTTTGTTTTTTGACGTGGAGTCTAAAAAGCAGTGCTCGACCAGGCGTGTTTCCGCAGGCTTTCATCCCTCCCCTCACTCCCCTCCCCTCCCCTCCCCTCACTCCCTCCCACTACGCACTACTCACTGCCATGTTTGAAGATCTGGGATGGGCTGAAGGAGCGAGCGAGGGCGAGAGAGAGACCGCCTTTGATTGTGGTCATCGGCTGTAATGACAAAATGCACACCAAGAAAGGGTTGAATGAGAAAAGACCTTCAAAAACACCCACAAGATAGGAAAAAAATGAAAGCTGCGCGAGTGCCACGACATAAATTAGACATATTTTGTGGCTGATTTTCGTCCTGAATTACCCGACATGTGTGAGTGTAGTGTTGTCACGATAACAACAGTTCAAACTCGACCACAACCGCGACAAAACACAACAACAGAATGTAATCCCCAACACTAAATAATAGTACTTTCTTTACGCTGCCATTTTATTAGCTCAAGATTATTATTATTTTTTTAAATGTCAGGAAAGGTCTAATTTTGTCCTGTTTGTATGATTTTTTTTTTACAATATTGATACTTGTTTAAATGAGTATCTATAAATAGTATTTTCAAGGATCTGATTTCCGATTTTGACAACCTTAACAGAGTGTAAGAAATCTTAACCTGAAGCACAAAGGTCGAAAACCCGCTCCGACCTGTGAGCGCCGTCAGTGTGAGCGAGGTGTGCGAGTGTCTCTTTAGTGCCTCGCTTCAAATCAGTCTCCCCCAGGGCGGCTGTGGCTGCAGAAGAACCTTGCCTCCACCCGGTTTGGTGAATTAATAATGTTTACGGTTTCAGTTAGTGCAGCGCCGCATATCATTCCAGTTATTTAGATACTAGAAAGTCCTCACAAAACGTCATCTTTTTTTCTACGGAATAAATCGTGTTGTACCTTGTTGTTTCGATCGTATCGTATCGGAAGTTGTGAATCGTGTATCGAATCGCGAGAGACCCTGTGATTCCCGTCGCAGTTTACGCAAGCGCTCGCATGAAGTGTACAATATCGTCTTTTCTCAAACGTCAAAGCTCCTGGAGTCGTTCACCATTTGCCCTCTGAACAGAAGCGCAAGTTTTTAAACAAATCTAAGTACGATACAGAAAACTTGCAATTCGATTTTTTTCTACAACCGTGCAGCCTCAGTTAGCTATAGTAAAGCAAGTACATAGTGAATAAAAAAATAGAACATCATTTCTGTCTTCTAAGATTTCTCTGCCAAAATGTTCTGAAATAGATGAAATTAGTGCGTTAGTTTGACAATTTCAGACAAGTTTAAAAAGTGCACTGGGAACGGTATCAATCGCAAGAACCCAAAAATAATAATCGTGACAGTTTTAGAGGCAAAATTAAGTATTTTTAGTTCAAGATGTGGTCCCAAAAATGTACCCTTTTTATCTGGCTGTTGTTGTTTTTTTCAAATTGAACTTTATTTATATAACACAAAGTTGAGGAACAGTAACATGTCAGGCCACGGGAATGAAAGAAAATGAAAGATTTCACTGTTGTTTGGTCAAAGTCTCAATAATAATCGTGAATAATCGTTGAATCGTGACGTTTTTTTCTCCCAATAATCGTAACACGAACATCTAATATCGCGACATCGCCGCTTGTAACACCGCGATGAAACCAGAATCGCGGAGCCCTTCTTCTGGTTGATTACTTGTGTATAACGAGGTCTGACGAAAGGCTCTGCACACGGCTCTAGCTGCAGTAGTGTTGAAGCGTTTCCGTCCGGGGCACGGAACAGCGCCGGCTCCATGACTGTGGATGAGCTCGCCCTGAATCCTGCCTGTGCGCTCGAGAGGGGGAGGAGGAACAGGAGGTCACCAGTCAAGGTCACAGCATAATACGCTGGGAAGCCGCTCTGAAGAGGACCGGCGAGGGACAGAGGAGCGGCAGAACATCCCGGCGAGACAACCGACCGCGGCAATCACGGCGCCAGAACGGACGAAACCGTAAAAAAAAATAGAAATACAAAAATAAAAACACGCTTCAATCCGTCTCTTCCCCCTCATTTAGACATTTTCCTCCATCTCGGTGTCGCTCTGGTCCTTTCGTCGCCGTGACGCTCGCAAGATGAACGACGCAGCGATACACCGTTTCAGCGGAAAAGAAAAAGACAGAATTTTACCCGTCGTTTGTCACAGACACGGGGAATATTTCGTGCAAATACAATGTCCAGTAGAGGTTCATTGGCGTCATTTAAAACACAGGATATTTGCTGTCATTTTTATTTATTTTTTTGGACATGAGATTTCCTCGTGTGTCGTGAAACAAGGGCCGGGAAAAAGAGCCCAGAAGCCCCTCGCTGCAGTTTACATATACACAAGTCTGTTCAAGGCGAATATTTGTGAAAATGCAGCTTCTGTTTTTGATTTTGTTTTAACTTAAATGCCAAAGTCTTGACCGTAACGCGTTATTGACAAGCTCTAAACGTTTACTTTACATCAGGCAAAGAAAATACCCAATATTTCACGCACAAAAGTTCCTTCTCAAGCGTGTGTCGGTCCCGTGTTATTATCATTCCTTGTCTTTCATTCTTATATTTGATCTTTTATTATTCCATTCCGTGTCAAGAGCTTGAATGCTTCCACGGTGCGCTCGGTAAACCTCTGCGAGAAAACGGCACGTGTGAATTTGAAACCCGACGGATGCGGCGAGCGGCTTCTCATTTCTGAAACAACCATGTCATGCGCAAAGACGAATCCCGTGGTCGTGGAGGAGATGTCAGAGTGTGTTGAGAAGGGTCAAATCGTTGGGCATCGAGCAGAGAAAACATCTAAAAAGGAGAAGCAGAAGCTAATGTACGACAGATCTGAACCCCAGTGAGAGTGTCTGGAGCTGGGGAAGGCTTTGTGCAGTGGGCACGCTCTCATCATCATCATCATCTTCATCAATACAAGATCTTTAATGCAACACTCAATGGAAATACATCTGTCAATATTGTAGAAGATAATTGGAAGTATGCTACAGCGAATGTGTACATGTGAATATTAGAGCGATAATACAAGCAGGAGTGGTAGTGACAAAAACGACGATTACCTCGATATTTTGGGGATTATGTCACTATTCAGACGATGATGCGATTCACCAAAAGATGCAGGGTCAAAGTGTCACATAAAACAAGACCGGTCTGTAAAACCTAGCGACAGGAAAGTCGAAAAAGGCGCAGCAACATCGCATTACTCGCGCCATTTTGGATGTTCACGCGGCAAGTTTGCAGCATAAATGTCATTCTTAAAGGGATGATTTTGCAGCCTCATTACAGAGGATTCGGCGATAGCAACCACGTTCTGGCACATGTTCCCTCTCTGAACCTGAGCGTTACGGCAACACAAACACAGGGAAATCGGTCAATCGATCGCAAATGTTGAAAGTTCACAAAACAAATCTCTTTTCTAAGTAGTCGAAAATGACCTGCTTCTTACCTTCCACTCTCTAAAACAGTTGTCTTTCTCAGTTTCACTTTTTCACCTTTGGGTCGCCTCGTCTTCCTCTTGTTTTTCCCCTAAACACCATCCTCCTCTTCCTCCTCGTCCTCCTCCCTCTGACTCTCTTCTGTCTGTCCATCTGCCTCACACACACACACACACACACACACACACACTCACACATGCACCAGGGGTCAACCTCTCCTGGATTAGGTCACTCCTCGCTCGATGAAGTTGACCTCCGACCCCGGGGTGGAGAAGGCCGCGCGCATCCTAACCAGCTGGACCACGAGCCGCGCCATTCCGGGGGCCACGTCCGCTCCTCTTTCCGACGCACTCGAGGGAGCCAAAACGGACGCATCAATAATATATACTTTAGTCAGGAGCAAATTGAGAAAAGGAATTCATTTTGTTTGTTCGAACCAGGAAGTCGGGAATATTTGGTTTTTAAGAATTTAACGGGATTGAACGTAATAGTTTTACTTCAAAAAACAATGCATTTGGATTGATTTTTTTTTTCTGAAATGTAGAAAAAAGGGAAGTCAGAAAAATGTTTATACAATGGTAAAAATATAAAATTATTCTGACCAAATCTAGACTTAAAACGGTGTAAAAAAAAGTCAAAGTTGTGCATATGAATTCAATGATTTTCTGCATTTTCTCTTTTAAAATCAAATTTATAATGATTATTTATGGTGTTTGTTTGTATTAATGCATATATTCTTTTTTTATTTTTTTTATTTTATGAATTGCTTTTTCAAAATAAATTTGACTTGCCCAAAAGTTGTTACTTCTGTCGTTTGTGCAAAACTAAAAACAAAACAAAAAAGAAAGGAAATGTGGTTAAATTTGTACATTTTAAAATAGAAAAACAGTAACATTGATATTATAAATTTGAAATTGTAAGATTGTGTGTTAAATAAAGAAAACTAGGACTAAACCAGACCCAAAATCAAACTAAATCAGGACTAAATGACCATAAAATCTAGACTTTAAAAAAAAGCTAAAAAGATGAAATGAAATAGAAACGTTTTCCTCGTATGTTGAAAACCGGTGGCTGCGTCCGCTTGTCGTGGGTCTGCCCAGGGCCGCGCCTCTGAATCACACAGACTTATTGATCAGTCTGGGGTCATGCATTGACAAATCCTGTCTCAACAAATTCAGTCTTACTTAGTGCGGGTTAATATCTCGTTAACTTCTATTCCGGCGCACAGCTCTTCCCCGCCGCCGTGGTTCAGGTCCCAGATGCGGAGTCCGAGGCGCAGACGGGGAACCAGAGATTATTGGGAATCAATCGGAGCAGAGTTAACATTTCCCGGGGCCGATCGCGGATCTATTGGCTCTATATTTATTGAGATTGAGCTTGTCGTCTGTTGTAACGCCTGTCAATACAAGGAATGATGAGGGCCAATAATCAGCTGTTTAACATCTCACACATCACATTTCAGCCGGTTTGAAATATGCTTGAACATTAAACATAAACCAGACAAACCTGACATAAATCCTTGTCCACTTTATTTTCATCTCACGAGGTGAGATTTTGACCGGAAAAATAACTGATCAATAATTCTACATTGAATATGGCAGAAAAGTGCCATTGGTTTAGATCTACTTAAGTCCTGGGTTTAGTCCTGGGTTTAGTCCTGGGTTTAGTCTGGGTTTCATCCTGGGTTTAGTCCTGGGTTTCATCCTGGGTTACGTCCTGGGTTTCGTCCTGGGTTTAGTCCTGGGTTTCGTCCTGGGTTAGTCCCTAGGGTTAACGTCCTGGGTTTTCGTCCTGGGTGGTTTAGTCCTGGGTTTCGTCCTGGGTTTAGTCCTGGGTTTCGTCCTGGGTTTCGTCCTGGGTTTCGTCCTGGGTTTCGTCCTGGGTTTCGTCCTGGGTTTCGTCCTGGGTTTAGTCCTGGGTTTAGTCCTGGGTTTCGTCCTGGGTTTAGTCTGTGTTTATTCCTGCTTCAGTGTTGGTTTTCCTGTTGGTTTAGTCCAAGTTTTATCCTGGTTTAGTGCTGATTTTAGTGTTGGTTTAAGGGCTGGTTTAGTCCTGGTTTAGTCCTGGTTTAGTCTTGGTTTAGTCCTGGTTTAGTCTTGGTTTAGTCCTGGTTTAGTCTTGGTTTAGTCTTGGTTTAGTCTTGGTTTAGTCCTGGTTTTAGTCCTGGTTTTAGTCTTGGTTTAGTCCTGGTTTAGTCCTGGTTTAGTCCTGGTTTTAGTCTTGGTTTTAGTCTTGGTTTAGTCCTGGTTTAGTCCTGGTTTAGTCCCGGTTTAGTCCCGGTTTTAGTCCCGGTTTTAGTCCTGGTTATAGTCTTGTTTTAGTCCTGGTTTTAGTGCTGGTTTAGAGCCGGTTTAGAGCCGGTTTAGAGCCGGTTTAGTCTAAGTTTGGCCCTGATTAAGAACCAGTTTTAGCTCTGGTTTAGTTCTGGCTTAGAGTTGGTTTTAGTCCTGGTCTAGAGCTGATTAAGTTTTGTTTTAGTCCTGGTTTAGAGCTGATTTAGTCCTGATTTAGTCCTGGTTTAGAGCTGATTTAGTCCTGATTTAGTCCTGGTTTAGAGCTGATTTAGTCCTGATTTAGTCCTGGTTTAGAGCTGATTTAGTCCTGGTGTAGTCCTGGTGTAGTCCTGGTTTAGTACGATACATAGACTTTTCTGTAAAGAGGGTCCTCACGTTTGGTGGACAGCGCCGGACGTTTTCACCAAACACAAAGAGCAAAACCCGCCACATTTCGATCTTGTATTTTTGCTTATGGCGCCACTTTTAAAATTGTACACGGTGCGATGCTATCATTTGATTTAGCGTTAATTCATTTGAGGCGATTACGGCTGGGCGAGATGACAGGGGCGCGGCGGGGGGTCCGGGACGGGGGCCGGGCTCTCTTATCTGCACCGGGACAGTCCTGATCCAGATTTTCCACGCCCCAAAAGAGGGACTAAACCCAATATATCGAAACACTTTGAGCTCACACACAACTTCACTGCTTAGACGCATTATAGTCGCACCTATAGAAGATTAAAAAGAAAAGTGGAAGCATCACGGGCGACCGAAAGGACCGCCACTGTTGGTTTAAGATGTGTTCAGTATTTAGTCCGGATCATCGTTAAAATGTACCTATTTCTGCAGTCGGACGTGACACACACCAAAGAAAGGTCGAGTGCGAGGCATAGTTTGTGGACAGTACATTTTCCACACACAAAATAGCAACATTTAGATAATATTGTGAATGTTGTGCTTGAAAATATGCACAATTTGAATAGAAAATGCATCATTTAGAGTGAAAATGCAACACAAAAGAGCTGATTAATAATAAAAAAGGAAAAACGTTTTTAATAAAGGTGTAAGCAGATATTTCTACTCTTTTGTGAGTCATTTTAGAGACATGTTTTGGCACATTTCTGTTATATATCGTTATCAAAATTCTTCATTATCAGGGAAAAAAAGAAATTATTAAAAAAGAACTTATTATTTAACATGGTTTGTTAAAAGATCATTAATTTCAAGCAAGTACTTCTCTAATACTGGTAAGAAAAATGGTGAATTCGGTTTAAAAGAGAAATATTCCAAATTTGACCTCAGAAAGATTTCATACACGATTATAAAACTACTCAGCACTAAAATCCTGTCACACAGCGAAGCAGAAGTGTTTCTGCCTCGATTTTGAAGTAATATTATAATGATGCTTTTATTTCTTTGTATTGTGATTTTAAGGCATTTTCCTGTTACAATTTCAGGTTTTGTTCCCATTTCGTGTGCAGATTTTAGCCAAGAGCATTTTTACATAAGACGTTATATGCGTAAGGATAAGGATTAGCCCAGAAGGAGGTGAAATTGAATAATATTTGAAAATAAAATGTTCTTTCCGGTCAATTTTATAGCTTTAAGAGTGTTTTTGTGGTAAGATTTTAACATTAAAACATGAAACGATAAGAGAAACAACACAAATGACAGTAAAAAGAGGGAAGAATCACACGAGTTAACACAAGTACTCGATACAACCGGGACTGAGGAGTACTGGTTCGGCCCACATCATTGGAATGTTGACGTCGGCCCGTGTCAAAGTTCGTGGACGACACACAAACGCCACAAACATTTGCGTTTACGCAGCGCCACATCCGCGTCCTCGTGTCAACTTTCCTCATCCATCTTTCCCCCCCGGCGTCAGAGGAAGAGCTTGTAATTAATTTAACCCTTTGACGAGCGGCCGGACAGCAGCGGCGTTGCCATGGCGACCACCACATCTCGCTCTCCGATTTCTTGCCGGCGGACGATGAACTCGCTCCGAACGCGGCTCGAAAAAAAAACCCGGGGAAATGTGAGCGCTCTCTACGTCGTGTTCGTGGTCAAACGCTCCGACGCGCTTCGGGACGTTTAGGAAAGGAATCCAAACTTTGACAGGAGGAGGTTGATTCCAAGTTGAATTCAAATTCAGAGGAGTTTGGGGACTATAAATTGTGCCAAAAAGACCTTTTATAATTAAAAAGAAGCATCATTATTCAATCACATTTCATAAAACTATAAACAATTTGTCATTCGATCAATAATACACACTTTATTTGTAGATGTTGGCGACCAGGAAGTCTTTAGTTGGCATATTTTAGTTTTTAATCTGGTCACGATATCAAAGTAATGAATGCGATTATTGTGAGAAAAAACAACACAATTCAAATGATTGTTCACGATTACTGAGAGCAAACTGCAGTGAAATCTTAATTTTCTTTCACTTTCTCTTCCTCGAGTTTGTGATCGGCTTGACGAGAGTGACAAATCAAAGTTATGTGACAAAAACTACACACAAGATTCAATTAAAAACACTTAATTTTGCTTCTAAAATTGGTCACAATCATCATTTTTCAGTTTCCTCCGATTATACTGAGACCTGGAAAAATCTCAATTCACTCGATTCACTCGGTAATTCTGAAATCCTTTTTTCATCTGGTTAAAAATGATTCCAAAACAATCGCAGTGTAGAAAAGGAAGAATCGCTTGACCAGTCGACAACAAAAATAACAAAACAATGAGCTTCGAATGAGCAGAAGAATGAAAATGTGAACTTGAAAAGCGGTTGGTTTTTGGGAGAATCGCGATATAAACGATATTCAAATGATATTACCCGTCTTTAAAAGGTCGAGTTGCGGTTTGAGTGACAGACAAATGTGAAATGTCTGTCAAATGTATCACAAAAATGCAGAAATATCACCTTATACCTTGAATTGGAAGCTTTTTTTTTCATTTCTATTTTTAATCAGCTCTTTTTTCGGTCACATTTTGCACTATAAACAATACACTCGATAAACACATTTTGCACGTCTTCAAAACAAAACATTCACGATATTGTATAAATGTTGATGTATTCCAGCTGCCAGTAGTAAAACTAAACTTTCTTTGATCCATTTCGGCAAAACCGTTGAGAAAATAAGCAGCAAAAAGCCATGTTACTGTTGCAGGAGTAAAACGTCCATCGTTGGCCCAGTGCTGCCGCCACAGCGCACGGTACAGTATTTTTGATTAATAACTGCGACACCCGAAAACGCCATCGCCCCATGCAGTCTAATTACTTCTATCGCCTAATCTTTGACATTATCGTGAAATAGTAATGTCATTTCGCCGTTAAAGCAGCTCCGAAACGTATTATAATCCCCCCGGTTGTGAGGCCGCCAGCGCTCCGTGCCGTAAAACTACAGTCTTTTAATATGTTGTATGTGTTAATGTTGCCCAAAGGCGACGCTCCACTCACTCAATTAAAGCAGAAACGCCGCCATTGTTTATTTGCGGCGCGGGACCCGTCGGCAGGAGCGCCCGATGAGTTGCGGTAATGGCGAAGTGGCCGGCTGAACTCCGACCTCCGACCCACACCACACACCCCCCCCCTTTCCCAATGTCACGGCGAAGGGTGAGGCAGGGAGAAGGGTTGGGGTGGAAGGGGGGGGTGGTGTGTGGTTGTCAGGTCATCGCCGTGGTGACAGACGCCGGTTCCTGAGGAGGGAATTGATGAGAAAAGGCAATAGTGTGCGGATCATAAAAACCAAATAATCCCCTAATGGCCGCGCGGGCAATAACGGCGCGGCGGCGTGTTGGGGCGAGCGCGGCGTTTTATGGGGTGAAGGAAGGAGGGACAAAGTAGCACGTGTTTACTGGCGACGCCCGGACAAGGTCAAGTTTGGCGGCGAAATATGGACCCCGGATCTGTTAGGTCCGCTGGACATTAGGGCTGAAGACGTTTGGCCGAAAGCGCGCAAAACTACGAAACATCACCGCGGTCAGACCTGAATTTGACCCAAAGACCACAAGATCGCAGGAATTCACGCAATTAACCGTCAATGCAGACCAAAAACTAGTAAACGGTTTATTTACCCGTAAAAAGGCAGCTTAACACACACAGTTCACGCCCAAATCTCAAAGTAACTCGCCTTCTAGTTTTCTATAATGCATCTAATTCCAGATAATCTCAATTAAAAAAAATAATTGATTCATCGATTAATCGGTTGATGGAGTTTTAGTCGACTGATATTTTATTGGTATTAAAATGATTTATATGGACTACAGCAGAAATGTTGTAATTCTATATATATATATTTTTTTTTTTATGTGTTTTTTTGCACTTTATTTAATGACCAAAAGCCTAAAAACTGGATTAGTGCAACATGTTCGTGCTAATTGGGTCAAATCCTGCACATATCAAAACATAAAGATACACATACACTGTGTAGACGCTGCACAATATATTGCTAAGATATCGATATCGCAATATTGGCAGACGCAATCATCGATATTGCACGATCCAACTCAACATATATCGCAGTGACACCGGCTCTCTGACAGAAACGTACCGATTGAAAGGCTGAGTTAACCTCGGTTTTGCCTCGAAAACATTCAGCAGGAACGAATTTGTTTTGACATAACTGAGACCATTGTGTCAAAAAGTATGCCAAAACAAAAAGGTGCAACTAAAGTATATATATATATATATATATATATATATATATATATATATATATATATATATATATATATAACGTGACAAACAAGGGGGCTACATATGATTAACGTCTCACCATTTTGACAAAACTTCAAATTTGCTCTAATTTTCTTGCTTAAGTTAAAACAAATAAATTAAAAAAAAAAACCACACATCACAGCTTAGATTAATCAAATTATAAATGAATATAACCTATTTACAGCAAAGGAAAGTACAAAATAAACAAAAGAAAAACAAGTCTTGCAACAATATCTGACAACTTTTGCAGCGACATCACACAACTTGTATCATATTATTGAATTATACATACATTTGGACTTGACCAATGCGAAGTGTCGCTGGTAAAAGGTCCAACTGTGGACGAGGAAAAGCATGACACGTCTTTCTCAGTCACGTGCGTTGCCCTTTTACAGCTGGTGGGCACATTGTGAGCTAAAGCCGCTAAAAGTCGCTTCATTTCCACGTTTCAACAATGACGCACTTTGTCCCTCTTCGTCTTCTTCTTCTTCTTCTTTTAACGCGGTGTCAAATGTATCGTCACTGTTGGGGGGCAGTTACGCGCATCCGCAGACGTCCCATTGTGTTTTCATTTATTTATCAATTCAAATGAAAGTCTGACTGTCGCGTTTGGGACAGAAAATCGATACGTGACAAATGTGCGCTTGTGGAAAGGCGTGGGCCCCTCTGTGTTTCACTCCGGAGCCTTTTATTTCGGACCCGAAATTACGCCCCGGCCTTTTGGGGGTTTTCACTGCACTCTTCCCTCAGCCAACAACACACTGCAGTCAGTTTGTCCTCTGTTTCACGCACCTTTACACGTCATTCTCGCAGTGCAAACAGACACTTTCGTTTGCGTCAAATCGCGTGACGTCAATCCCTTTTTCCCAGTTGGATTCTGTTCGTCTTTGAGCTTTAAAAAGTCTTTTTTCAGATTTATTCAAAAAACGTGGAGGCCATTTACATGCGATGCATAACACACAAATGTGCAGAAAAATGAGAAATGAAAACAAAAATGTGAAATATCTTACGTGTTAATGTTATTTATGATTTATTGTTACAAAAAACACAAATATTTAGTTTATAAATAATTTGCATATAATTTAAATATTATAAGTTTGCTTTGTAAAGGCCTGGGCTGTGGTTGGATATTTTATAACATTCGTTACAAAACAGGCAAAATATTGATATTCAAATATAAAACAAATTGATTGTTAATAATTTACATATTTTTTTAATTTTAAATGAATTATGTATTGCGTCATTTAAGGCCGTTTTCTGCACGGATTTATGAGTGTAAAGAATATACATGTAAACTCTAAATGAGCTTTGCTAATTAGGCTTTTGATGTAACATTCAGGGGGAAATATTTGATGGAAACCTGTTCCAGACTCGTGCGTAACCGCGCGTGAAACCCTTTGACCTCAGGTGCGTCATGACCTCAGGTGCGTCGTGACCTCAGGTGCGTCATGACCTCAGGCGCGTCATGAGTGTGACTTTGAGAGTGGCAGTTATATTTGTATGATTAAAATACAAAATACAAAATACAAAATAAATCCTATACATGCAGTTTACAGGTGAGTGTGAGTTGAACCTCAGCCCGAGCAGAACGCTTTCTTTTTAAATCCATTTTAAACCCAGTTTAGTCAGCTCTACTGAAGACAATTACATCACGTCCAAAGTTGGTTTTAAAAATAACTCACTGTAAACAATAAACCAGTTATACTTTAGAAAAAGAGCATGACAATAGATAGATTTTTCTAGTCAACGATTTTGGTCATTAAAATGTCCATTATTACAGAAACAATCTTCTGGCTGATAGAATTTAAATAAATGAAAGAAAAAATAAAACATTTAAAGACTTTAGGTATATTAAATACAAAAAAAAGGCTAAAATCTTGTTCCCTCTTCTACTAAATGTATTTTCATCCCACAAGAGTCTACACGCACTCAAATGTTGTGTGTGCGTGTGTGTGTGTGTGTGTGTGTCCTCTGTTGAATGTTGTGTGTTTTAAGAGCTCAGAAGCGCCAAAGGGGCCGTAAACGTCTGAATCCACGTATCCCTTGTATATTTGGGCGAAGACACCACAAGGACCCGTCTGAAAGTGCAGCGAGACCTCTGTCTGCTCTTTTGGTGGCCCGTTTGTCTCCAGGGGTCAAACCTGCAGCTTTTAATTGATTTTTCATAATTAACTCAGTGTTCATTGATTTCTGTGGGACGGACCTCTACTCCCGCCTCATCGACAACCTCATTATTTCACTGTTAACCCCAATAAGCCCAAATAAATACTCACCACATTCAATAACAATTAGGGAGCACTAAATGACCTGTTAAAGCTTCAACCGGGACGACAGCGCTTTGAGGAGAATATCACGGTCATCAAAGATATAACAGCTGAAATAAAGTCATATTTTTTGGTTAAAAGTTAAAGATTAAAAGTCTCGGAAATGACATTGACAGTAGCAATAATCATAGTAACGTTTATGGTCATTTGAGGGATGAAACGGAGGAAAACCAGTTCTTAATATTCTTCTGTAAAAACAAACAAATGAACGTTAAATAATCGCAGTTACATATTTCTGAAAAACCTAAAGTTGTGAATTTGAGGTGTATGTTATTGTCCCATATTGTCCCATTTAAATATATTATGCTGAATGAATCTTTGTATTGGAAATAAATCATGCTAAATTTAAATGATTTGCTTTGGATCGACATAAAATAATGAAAAAGCAAAACGTTGCATTGGTTATAGGGTCAAAATGTATTATTCTTTATTTCTTATGCATTCATTTGGAAAGAAACAGCACATTGTAATGCACATAATGTCTGTAAATATGGAAAGATTATAGCCGACGTGGCCCATTTCCATCTTCAGTTTCAGGCTGATGTCGAAGTATCTACAGGAAAAAAGGAAAAAACCCACAAAAGTCACACAAATGTGATAGTAATAAGTTTTACTCGGCCTATAAAGCAGCAACAAAGACGCATAATTTGCTTTATTCCGTTTATATTTTAGCGTTATGCAACGGTCTTACAGTTCAGGCTCGTTGCGGGATTGTAAAAAACGTGTCTGAATGCGTGCTGGTCATTCAGTCGAGTGTCCTCTCTCGTGTCTGTCGGCTCCGTTGGGTCGGTGGTTCCGCTCGTGGAGAGGGTCAGACTGGCCCCGGAGGCGTCGCCGCTTCAACCTTTAACTCACACACACGCAACGGCCACAGAGCTGACGTCCAGAGCGGAGCAGGATGGATCTATTCAAAACGCCATAAACGATCAGAAACACATACAAACATCTAATTCCAGTTAAGATGAAGCACAGAAATAATTGAGCTGCATTCAGTGGACAAATAAAGCATTGTACCCTTGAATATGAGTATTTCTTGAACATTTCTTGCACCAAATCCTCAAAAGTACACAATATACATACTGTATTTGTTTGTTCTATTGTGTTATAGGACGATATGCATCAAGAAATAACTAAATACGACTTGTTTGGTGGAAAATGTGCAGAAACAATGCGGATATTAAAAGGGTATCGTCATTCGTAACCCAACTACTATCAACCCTATACATATTCAACATGAGGACAGTGAAAATGAAAAGGAAATTGTTTCAAGAAACCATGGAAACTGAGAAATGCATTTGTGTTTTTGCTCTACTTTCAGATTCACAGGTAAGTTGAGTTATGGATGCTTATTTCTTTGTTTCTACTCTGTTGCTTAAACGCTAAAGACGTCTCAAGTTGAGATGGAAACGAGGAGACTTTGAGTGTGAGGAGCTCAAAAGTGCAGTGAGGGGCAGATAATAGACCCGGGGCAGAAAACGGGGGTAAGTGAGGGAGAAGAGGCGCGAGGGAGGGGCCGAAGAGAGGGAGGGAGGGCGTCTGTGGTCACGCTGAATGGAACGCAGCGAGGCCCCTGTGTTCTGGGCACGTGCAGCCGGAAGAAAAGAAACAACAGCGCTCCATCTGTCTTTTAAAAACAGGGGGAGAGGAAAAGGGGGGAAAGGGGGAGAAACAAGGGGGAACGAGAGAGAAAAAGAGAGGGAAAAGAGACAGAAAGAGCAAAGGAGGAAGAGGAACAAAGAGGAACAAGAGAGAAAAAGAGACAGAAAAGAGACAGAAAGAGCAAAGGAGGAAGAGGAACAAGAGAGAAGAAGAGAGGGAAAAGAGACAGAAAGAGCAAAGGAGGAAGAGGAACGAGAGCGAAAAGAGGCAAGAGAGACAGAAAGAAGAGGAGGAAGAGGAACAAGAGAGAAGAAGAGAGGGAAGAGAGACAGAAAGAGCAAAGGGGGAAGAGGAACAAGAGAGAAGAAGAGAGGGAAAAGAGACAGAAAGAGCAAAGGAGGAAGAGGACGAGAGAGAGAAGAAGAGAGGGAAAAGAGACAGAAAGAAGAGGAGGAAGAGGAACAAGAGAGAAGAAGAGAGGGAAAAGAGACAGAAAGAGCAAAGGAGGAAGAGGACGAGAGAGAAGAAGAGAGGGAAAAGAGACAGAAAGAGCAAAGGAGGAAGAGGAATGAGAGAGAAGAAGAGAGGGAAAAGAGACAGAAAGAAGAGGAGGAAGAGGAACAAGAGTGACGAATTGAGGGAAAAGAGACAGAGGAGAGGAGGAAGAGGAACGAGAGAGAAAAAGTGGGGAAAAGAGACAGAAAGAGCAAAGGAGGAAGAGGAACGAGAGAGAAGAGAAGGAACAGAGAGAGAGAGAGAGAGAGCGAGAGCGAGAGAGAAGTGGCCCTTTAATGTTCAGACGATTAATCGATAATCGTACGTAACTAAAAGCAGATCATCGTGACTGCGTTTGTCGCTCGCCTTTTTTGTTCTCAGTTTTAGCAACAGTTTGAGTCAGAATGTGCCATAACTTCAGTCCCGGTTCAGTCCCGGTTCTGACCCGGTTCTGACCCGGTTCAGTCCCGGCTCAGTCCCGGTTCAGACCCGCTCTAGTCCCGCTCTAGTCCAGATTTCGTTCCAGTTTTGGCGTGACCGCAGCCTTAGAAGCGAAGTCTCTCGTGCTTTTGTGTTCTTTCGTGATTCCCTGAAGCCGCTCTCATGTCGGAGCTGTGACGTATTAAAGAAAGAAAAAGACAGATTCCACTTTTTTGAAGGCCTCTCCAGACGTCACCGGAGCCTCACACTTCACGCTTTGCAAAGTTACATTTTCCAAAAGCCAAACGGACTTTCCTGCAGTCAAAACATCCCTCGCTCGTCCGCTCCGCTCAACCTCATTTCCACTGATCATATCCACGGCAACAAACGAGACCATTTTTGGACCATTTTTCCAAACCGACACATCCGTTTTGGCACTTGCACTCTTTCGTGAAGCAATCTGTGACGCTCTTTGCATCGTGACGTTTCTTCTCACAATAATCGAAAGACTGAAATTCGATATTGTGACCATTTTTTTAAATTTGGTGGAGTTTTTATTGTATTACGTCATAACGATCAGGACAAACACTGACTGGCGAAAGAGTTTTGGCCGCTTTAATCTGCATTGTCGCTCACAAAAACGCGGTGTATTAGAATTTCTGTGTGTTCGGAGTCATTCAGTAAATTGTTTAGTAAAATAAACGCGTGTCTTTGTCGAAAATGAATTTATTTAGTGTGAAAAAGTAACGTTTATAGAGCGCTTGCGTGTCAGTGAATGGACTTGTTTTTGGGGTTTATTTGTGTATTTATCGGGGGCAATTCGATGTTGAAAATGGCGTTCGTGTCAATAAAAAGGAAGCTGTCTTTCGTGCATGTTCAGACTGTGCGCCCTCATCATTAGAAAGTTACATTTGAGCGCTTAAAAGCCCACCCACCCCCCGTCCCCGCCCACATCCCTGCGCTCGATGATTGGAAAATGGAGGAGTCAGGGTTAAAAATGTCAAACAGCCACTTTTGAAAACTAAAAAAAACACAAATAAAAACCCACAGTTTGCTTCGTCAGCTGCTGTCCCACTTTGGATGAACATCGGGGGTCTACAATGACACAATGAAGAGAATGTGAAACGTTAATAGCTTAATGAGTTCGTCACCTTCAGCTTCCTTGGCCGTTAGCGAGCAAGATCAATCACAATCCAAATCAAACTTTCTGATCACAAAAATAGCAAATTGTAAAGGCTGCACAGCTTAAAATGTGCTGAAATTTAAAAATGTCTGCTTTTTCTGTCGTTTCAAACTGCTGGAATGTTCTGAAAATTCGATAGTTGTAATACTTGTTCTTTTCTTTGTGTTTCCTCAAACATTAATCCTCGTTACGCGAACCGAACCGTGATTTTCAAACATAAATTGCACGTTTTTCCCTCGAATTTTCCCCAGCCATAACTTGAAATAAAGTGGAACGTTACAGCCGTGATTAAATCGGATCTAAATCACCAGCAGGTCTCATTTCCGAATCCCCCTGCACGTGAATGCTCCGGACATGCACGTCATTCTTGTAATAGTTGTAATATTTGTTCATTTTCCAGCCTTTCCGCAAACGTGAATCCTCTGTACGTGAGACGAAGATCATTTTAAAACATAAATTATACGTGTTTCTGGAATGCAACTTGAAATAATGCCGTTTTAATCCCTCATTTCGATCAAACCAAACCTGTGGGTCCAATATGTAAATATGCAAAGACGCTGACACATTCTGCAGTTAATGTCAGTAACATTCAACATTAAAAACATTCATCAACGCGACAACTCTTCATCCACGTCCTTCAGCAGATCTTGTGTAGCTTCTGTTACACACCTTTTTCTGTGCATCTTTGCTGTTTCCATGACTACCTGCCTCCAGCCTCGGAGAAAAACATAAAAACGGCGTCCGGGGGGCTGTGTTCGGGCGAGGGCGGGGGGGTTGGTAGGTAGGGGAGGGGGCGTCCGGCGCGTCCGTCCCATAAGTGCGCGTGTCGAGTGGACGGCAGGTGATGACACTCAGCCCGTGTCTTTGTGGCTGCTCTCCGGCCTAATAAAAGTTATATTAAGGTCACGGAGACAAAAACACACAGCATTAAAAAAAAAAAGGAGAAATAGCAGGAAAACACAGGCGCAAACTCCTGTCAGACAAAACGCTGGGTTTGAATCTCGTTTGTCATTAACCACGGGGCTTTTTCACACGTCAGAGTGGTCTTGAGACGCGCAGGAAAGCGTAAAGATGACCGTAATGTAACGCGTCTGCTCCAAGGACAAACGCACTCTCGCCCACAGCGCAGGTCTGAGTTGTCAAATTGAAAGAAGAGTGGAAAATAGAAACAAACTTACATCGTATAAACATTTACCGGTGTCAAGAAAGCCTTTTAAAAATGATAAAGCAGCATTCAAAAGGCGCAAGGAGGATACATCGGAACAGGCCTCATGAGTATTTCTACACACACAAGAATTCAACTGCATAATTTGACAATGCAACAACTATTACACCATTAAAAGCAAGTTCACTGAAACATTCACAACAAAACACCATCAAAACTGTCATATAGTTCAATAAAAAGACCAAGCTCCAAACGTCTTCTATGTTTTACTGCTTATAGCTTATATTTAGAAGTAAAATGACATAAAGCCAAATCATTCAACTGCAGACTAAAAACTTCTGCTATTTAACCCAGCCTTAGTGCTATTAATATCATCAAATCTATTCAGGCAAATTAAAAGTTTATATATTCTGTTTGGAGCATCCAAACCAAGGTCAGGCCTTAGAATATCTTATTTCTCCCTTGTACTTCCACGTGTGAATGCCATTAAATCCTCTCCCATTCATGGTTTAAGGGTTGATGCAACTTGAAGAAAAAACAACAAACACACAAACAAACAAACAAACAAAAAACAGAAAACACCACCCTGAAACTGCGTGGTCCGACACGTGACCGACCGCGCGGACGTGAAAGCGCACGGTTCCGACGGTTCCTGGAGGGGTTTGTTGACAACATTTAGTGCAAACCTCAGACGTAAAAGTAACTATTATCCGTGGTTCGACAGGCCACAAACCAGGCCACAGATTGTTTTGTTTTTTGTAATAATAAATGAATAAAAACAAAATCACGCGCTCGCTTTTTCTGTGCCAAACTCGCGCGCACTCATCCAAGTATTCCAACTCTGCTCGAAGTATCTGTATGTGGGATTTGTCATACTTTACCTGGAAAAGTCAGCTTCAATGACAAGTTCAGTCCCAAAAAATGGAACCGTTTTTTGCCACTTTCTGTTTGAGGAATGAAATAAAACGCACAGTATTTGAGTGTAATTGGAGTGAATCACGTGTGTCCAGTGCTTGTGTGTGTGTGTGTGTGTGTGTGTGTGTGTAGGTGTGTGAGAGAGCGTGCTCAGGCGCAGCTGGAGGGAGACGGGCGCCATCGTGAGGCCGGTTGCTGGAACTGCAAATGGACAGAGCGCTGCGTTCAACAGCTGCGCGCCTCCAGTGACCTTCATCTTCCTCTGAGGAGCTGCATCGAACATCTAATCTACTACACACTACACACTACACACCACTACTGCTACACACTACTACTACTACTACTATGTTGCAAATTAAAGTATACTACTGCCTTATAATTTGTTCCTCATATTGACCGTGCATGCTTAACAAACAAAAAAAAGAGTATTTATTTTGTCTTGTTTGTTCCCAATAAAATAACTAGTGATAATCTTCTAAACAGCATCTACTGAGATACAAAAGCAATAAAAACATAAATATAGCCTGCCCCACACACATGAGTATTAGTACATACCAGAGTCAGATCAGGCTGGTACTGTTGGTCAGGATGAGGATTAATTTCATTTTTTAGAGTTGATTGAGAAAGATGAAGCGCTGTAAAAAAAAACAAAACAAAAAACAACAACAACAACAACAACACTACTAAATGTATATTATAATAAGCCTTCTGTGTTTTGCATGTAACATTCAGATCTTTACCTTAATCGTCAGGAACAATCTGGTGCTTAGTTCCATTTGCAGAAGCCTTTTTAACATTCACGCTAACCAAAGACACTTGACCTAACTTGCCTGTGTGAATGTTTTTCCTCCCCCCCGATGAGTCGTGGTTGCAGAGCGTCTGTGAGTACATACTGTCAGCCACATCTCCATGCACTCTGCCCCAGGGCTGCTGCTTCGGCGCCAGAACTGAGACGTCTGCGGAGTTTAATCTGCCTTTTCGCTCATAAAAGATGCCGTGATTTCGGTGCATCATTGTTATTTGGTCAGCGCTTTTGTCAAATTTCCCACAAACTAAAACATTCAAATGAGAAAATGACACGCCGTCAATCGATCACGCGGTTGTGGAGAGTGAAAACCCAAAGCCCTCCGCAGAACACAGAGGGGGGGCTGTGTGTAGGGGGGCTGCATTTGGAGATTGGCTTTGCACGGACGCCTTGTGACTTTAAGATCCTATTTGGTCCAGTGGCTTAAAATCTCACAAAACTAGGCGGGTGAATTGGTGGGACTAAGGTGCTTGGGACCAGATAAGTGCGAGTGGATGTGAATTTGTATTCTGGATCACGGAGCGTCGCCAAAACCTCCCACTCCGTTTGATCTCGGGCCATTGTGTCCCTGGGCAAGACACTTCACTCACTTCACCCGTTTAAATCTGCGCTCAGGGGGGTCGCGTCACCAACACCTCATCAGTTTGGGGGGATCGTTTCTCTGTAGCAACACATTCTTACTGTTGATCAGAAATGTGTATCCATGGTGGGTTTTTCCCGTTATGCATCATAAACGGATACATGTTTTGAAGTGTTAATCGCTATGGCAACATTCTTAATTTCTCATGATTCAGAATAAACCCATGGATGAATGTTAAAGTTGATGTATTGCGGGAGGTTCATTTATGTAACATGTGAGTGTGTGCCATGGAATATTCCACTGTATGGCTTTAAACGTGCATTTATTCCATTACAGGGTCAAGGTTATTGCAAACAAAAAAGCCCTTTAAAAACATGGATTTTACTGCAAACGTGCACGCCTCTCTACAGATCTGACTTGTACTTGGCCTGGTGGCGTTCGTCTCTATGGAGATGGCAATGTGTAACGGTTCTGTTGCCCGCACGTGTGACTAATGACTCATTTCAGTGTTTGTGTTGTGATTTTACTGCATCTTTTCTGCGATACAGGACTATTTTGTGTACAAAGTCTGCTCCGCAAATAAACGTGTCTAATGCCCTAACATGGAACATTCCTGGCAACGTAATATCAAATCCATGACGACTAGAAAAGCTACGCAGTGCAGCATTAATCATTTATTGTTACAAAATACATGCTAAGCTATCTGAGCAAGTCATTTATTTTCTTACAACTTTCCTTTGTACGATTGTGTTCATATTTTCATGAAAAAAGAAAAGAAGTCCATCACAGATTTCTTTTGCAATCCTCCAAGTGTCATGGCCCTCAGCATACATTTTAATACGTTCATGTAAGATAATGTTTCATATACTTTAACAAATGCAAATCTCCGTTTATATCTGTCACGGTCGATTAAAAATAAAATAAAAATAAGGAACTATCTGCATGTTGTCTGTCTGTTCCTATTCCGGTTTGCGATACTATTTCTGTATTTTTAATTGAAATTTGAATGCAACTTTTATGGTGGGTGATTTCATTATTTATGTAAACTTGTATTTACTGTATATACCTCTGCTACGCCATGGAGACGAGCAGGTGGCAGAACCTGCTCTACAAAAGTGACTTGGTGCACCTTCAAGCTTCACACAGTCGTTGTACGGGACTGTTTTAGAGAGTTTGCATCAGTTCGTAATGAGCCGCATTCACCGCCGAAATACAACCAAAAAAACATTTAATCATTCATCTCTGTCAAGAAATGAAGGTCAATACTTTCATTATTGGGCAAGAGTGTAGTTTGACCCGTTTTCGTGGGCTCGTGCTGCATGTTTTCTGTGTGAAAACTGCACATTACAGACTTAGCACAAACAAAAACCCTTAAATAAAATGATCCTCACGGCATTGTCTGGAAAAAGTGTATTTTACTTGGTCAAGGGAACGATGTCCGCAGTCGGAGATGCAAAACTCTCCTCAGACTCAATGTGTGTTGTCTTTTATACAGCAAAGGGGAAGGACAGTTTCCTTTTGAGTGCAGTTTGTTTATCAGGGACAATGCACATAAAAACATCGGCCTGTAAGAGGAAAGACGCTTGTGCCAGGCCGGAGCAAAGTTGCTAAATTTCCCCTGCAGTCCCAGGTTGATGTCAAAAATGCCAATGTGAATAAAATAAAACATTGCGCATTCATTTCAGGATGTTTACTGACTGCACAAAAATAACTAGAAATTGGCGTTAAAAAATAAGTTGCAGTGTAAAATGAGTGTCCAATGAGAGATTATATACGGACAAATAAATCTGTATGTATTATTTTTGTAAACATGCACCCCAAAGTATGTAAAAATACATTTTGTTTAACTCAGACCGCCCAATGGACATGTAAAACTATAAAAGTAGTCTAATCATTTTCATTTTAATAATAATGTGAGCAGGGGCGGATCAACTTACCTCAGTGACTGTATTGGATAAATCTAGTTCTATTATATTTTAGGAAAGAAATGTACCTAAACTGTTTAAATGTTTTGCTTGCAGATGGTTTTGTTCTAATTAAAATATTTTTTTGCAATACTCGTTTTTGCCAATTTGAATTTTCTTTGAGTGACTAAAAACTGTTTTCCTCCAAAAAATATGATAATTTCCTTTCCAATTTACAATAACTTTTTTTAAAAAAAAGATATACATTTTATGAATTAGTTTAAAAAAAAAATCTAATAAAAAAAATCTTTCCCCAAAGAGTACATTGTAAAAGCCTGAAAATCTAACTCAATGTTAGTGTTTGGTACAGAAGCCTTTGTTTACAATTACAGAGGTCAGAGGTTTCCTGTAGACCAGCTTTGCACCCACCCTTTCCTGGCCAGCCTTGTGGAGGTCTACAGTTTGGACTCTGGTCTTTTAACGGCTCTTTGGCCTTGCCCATGGCAGTAGTTGGAGTCTGACTGATTTGGGGGTGGACAGTTGTCTTTCTGCAGCTAACGAGCTCAAACTGGTGCTACTAATTTAGATGAATAAGTGGACGAGAGGTGGACTTTGTAAAGGCAGGTTTTTGAGAGCCAGAGCTCTTGCCGACTGGCAGGTGTCAAATACTTATTTGCAGCAATAACACATAAATAAATGTCTTTCAGTGGAAATGCACCTACAATAAACATTTCAGACCTCTCCATAATTTCTAAGTGGGAGAACTTAGTGCAGGGTGTTCAAATACTTACTTTCATCACTGTATCCCCCCGTTAGTGGGTAAATGATCTGCTTTGTTGAGAATTCAGGTATTTCTTGAATGATACAGTTTGATTTGGGGCTGTAACTAACGATTATTTTGCTCGTGAATTGTTTTTCTTTCTTCGATTAACAGATGGATGAGATTTGACCCAGATGAATCTGAAGTGAAGCAGTTTGAGGACCCTGGTGGAGCACATTTATGGACTGAAGAGTGTTTTTATCAAACACACACAATTTACACATTCTCCTCGTCATTTTCGTGGAATGGCGGATGAATGCGAGTCATAAAACATCTTGGAACCTGTACAGAGCAAATAACGATGATCCAATTACGTAATGAGTTGGCGATTATTTCAATAATCGATTCGTTGCGATTAATCGATTCGCTTGTCGCGGCGCACTTTCTTCATTTACTCCTGTATGATCCTTACAAAAAAAAACAAGGACCGAGAACGAGACCTCTGCAACAGCACCCACATTTATTATTAACACCCTCGCGCTCCCCCCAATCAAAGCCCACCCCGATATGTCCCTGCAAACCCCAGCACCGGACCTCCTCTCCCATCTCTCCCATAACAAAACCATCCCCTCCTCCTCTGGAAAAAAAAAAAAAAAAGAAAAAACTACTCCTGACCTTTCAACCCTGGGCTCCATGGCAACCCCGGTGACCCCAGTTCCCTTGGTAACGACCTTGGAGCATGTCTGACCCACACCCCCCCTCCCTTTTCATCCAACACAAACCCACCCAAGGCGCCGCGCCGACTCGAGGCAAACCGATCGATATCCTATCACACAGAACAGTGGAGCGGAGGAGAGGGGCAGCGGGCCAGCCAGATTACGGAGAGAGAGGGGGTGAAGGGTGCAGTGGGTGGATGAAGGGGTGAGGGGTGTCCGAAAAGAAGGAGAGGGAGGGAACGCTGTATATTAGTGTGTGCGTGTGTGTGTGTGTGTGTGTGTGTGAAATGGGTGCGAGGAGGAAAGGTTTTAGAGGAGAAAGATGGAGAGTGTGTGTGTGTGTGTTTGTGTGCGTGTTGGGGGCTTTAGTGAGCGCGGCTGTAATCAGGAGGAGAGAGAGGACAGAGAGGGGAGGGTGGGCAGCAGAGGAAAGGTGTATTAGTGTTGGATGTGGTGGTGGTAATGAGCGGAGCGATTGTGGGCTCAGCTCTCCTTTTCACATAAAGGATTGTGAACTAAAAACGCTGCAGAAATCATACAATCGACAACAAAAAAGAAGTAAAATCAACTTTTGTGTTCTCAAAGTTGGATTTTGATCGATTCCTGCATGTTTGCGTAATCCCGTATTTGAATTTGAGTGCTCAGAAATGTCCCGTTTGTGTTTTACCCCTGTCCCCGCCCACTTCCCTGTACTTAGCTGTGGTTATTTGGCAAATGAAGCGGCTTTTAAAAAAAACAAACACATAAATGACAATCTGGTGCTTGTTACGATGAAATGCCACTGTGATGACATCAGTTCTGCAGTTGTGAACAGTTTTGAACGGGAAGTTCTATTTCAAAGCCGATACTGCAGTTCACGATGAACAAAACGTGAAATTATTATCATAGTAATTATGATGCATTTTTCATACATTAATTCTTTGCAAGAAGTGAGGTCCTGATCAATAGGTTTGAGTTAGAATGCGTCACATGTCACTGTGCTCACAGCTGATTGGGCCAAACCGGATCTGATCCTGGTCCAGAGCAGGCCCAGCCAGTCCCAACACGTTTTGACAGACTACTTCACAAAACTGAATTTGAACAGAATGTAGGAGGGGCTGGTTGATCAGGCAACCACTGGTGTACGCCATCCAAATCTTTGGATTTGTGAAATGATTAAATCTTATGTTGACTCAATAGTCAAACCTTCCAATTTGACTTTTGGGCATTTTGCTATTGTCAAGCCTGGACATATGTCTCAAGTATAACCTCCAATCCATGTCAGGGATCAAGCTGTGAAGGCATGTGGAAAACCAAAGAAAGAGCCACACAGTCCACATTGAAAGGTGGTGTCAGAACTTGGAGCCGCAGTGGCTCCAGTGCGTTGTTGTTGGTGTTGTTGTTGGTGTTGGTGTTGTTGGTGTTGTTGTTCAAATGTGAGACAAGCGTTTGAGTTGTTTTTGTCAGCTGTGGATGCAATTTCTATCTAGTGTCTATCTTCTAGTCTTATATATGCACGAGAGTGAATCATGAACCTTAACTGTGGCCAGTGAGGACCACTGTGGAGGTCATTCTGGATTCTACTTCTAAGCTACGTTCACACCGCGGGGTCCAAATTCGTGTTCCGAGTTGGACGACTGTACATTTGAAAACGCCCCAAAAAACCCCTCACCAGCAGACGTGCGTCCGAGGCGGCCAGCGCACATGCGCAGTGGAGGAGGAGTTGTGTTTCCCGGTGTTGCTGTCTTCAGGTTGAGGAAGTGGCTTTAGTGTATTTACTTTACAAAGTCCAAAAATCAGCTTGTCTGGGTCCTGCAGACACTTCAGAGGTGAGCAGAGTTTAGTGAATATCATGATTTGCTCTAAGAGCTGCGTCTGGCTGATTTTTTTTATCGGTCCAGGGTTTGTTTTAGTCCTTCTTCCGGGTGGTGCGTACGTACGTCACTGTCTTCCGGGTAGTGCGTACGTACGTCACTGTCTTCCGGGTAGTGCGTACGTACGTCACTGTCTTCTGGGTAGTGCGTACGGACGTCACTGTCTTCCGGGTAGTGCGTACGTACGTCACTGTCTTCCGGGTAGTGCGTACGTACCTCACTGGAGCGTAATCTTTGCATTGTTGCTGTGCCGTGTCTGGCGCAAAAAAGTTCAGCTTTGTCCAACTTTTCTGCGTCGGCCGCCACTCAAACGCCCCCGTCGCGCCGCGTCTGCCGCTCAAAATGCAGGATTTGCGCCGTGGTAACGCTGGATTCGCAGGTTGCACGTCCACATAGACTTTGAATGTAAACTGGACGCTTTGCCGCAGCGGCGTGAACTCGGTTTAAGGCCGTCCGGCGCTCAAACGCCCCCGACGCGCCAAACGCAGGATTCGCGCCGCAAAGACGTTGGATTCCCAGAACGCTCGTCCGCATAGACTTTGAAAACTGGACACTTTGACGCAGCGGTGTGAACAGGCCTTGTTTCTTTTTGACATCTGGGGGGCTCCTTGTGTCTGGCAGCTCGTCTCTGGTGGTCATCAGGCCTGAGTCAGTATTATTATTTTATGTTAAAAAGCTCAAAAACAGCTCATTTAACGGGCCTGTCCACTGGGTTTCCCCCTCGACTGGTTCTTTGCCTCTGTGGTCTCTTCATGTTGAGAAGATTTCCTTTGGATTCTCCATTCTCACCGGGTCGTTCCATTTACAATACCAATTTACCAATTACTTATTGAAACACATAAGTCTAACGCAAGTTAGAAATGTAACTGTTTTGACTGTTTTGATTTGATAATATAATGGGATTGAACAAGTGCACCATTACAAATACTTGGGCTTCTGGATCGATGATAAACTCTCCTTCAACAAACACGTACAAGAGCTGACAAATAATCCTAAAGCCAGATTCTTCTTTAGAAATAAAACATGTTTTCCTCTTAATTTTAGAAAACAGTTCATCTAGATTACGTTGATATTATATACTGTATATGCATTCTACAGGAGCAGACTTAAAACCTCTGAACTCAGTTTAACATTCAGCCCTAAGGTTCAGCCCTAAGGTTCAGCCCTAAGGTTCAGCCCTAAGGTTCAGCCCTAAGGTTCAGCCCTAAGGTTCAGCCCTAAGGTTCAGCCCTAAGGTTCAGCTCTAAGGTTCAGCCCTAAGGTTCAGCTCTAAGGAACAGCTCTAAGGTTCAGCCCTAAGGTTCAGCCCTAAGGTTCAGCCCTAAGGTTCAGCTCTAAGGAACAGCTCTAAGGAACAGCTCTAAGGAACAGCTCTTAGGTTCAGCCCTAAGGTTCAGCTCTACGGTTCAACTCTAAGGTTCAGCTCTAAGGTTCAGAGAGCGAGGAAATCTGGATGTACAATCATGAAATTTGGCGCAGAAGTAGAACGCCGTCCGCCCAACCAAATGTCAGCCATATTGGATCAAAATTGGATTCACCAGTTTTTCCAAATGTCGTACTTTTACAAACTCCTCCCAGAGCGTTGACCCCAAAAAGCTGAAATTTGGTGAAAATGGTGATGAGGAGTGGGACATCAAACGTTTATTTTGTTACCTTTCACCGTCAGTTTGAAAAACCTACTTGAAGTGAAACAAATTCATTTGGTGCAATAGCGCCCCTACAGAGTGAAATTACATTTTACATGGGGAGCAAAACATTTTGTTTCTCGAAATATTATGACATTTTGCACAAAATTCCATTTTGGCATCCAAAAAAAACCTAAAGACCTGTGTCATATTTCTTATGGCGTTGCCGTAGTGACAGAAACCTCCCATGTTATCCAAATGGGAACATTTCTAATGTTTACACTGAACTCCCCCTTGGGCGTTAGCCCCATTAGCCTAACATTTGAGACTCATCTTCAGGAGTGTGGCATAAAATGTTTCTTTGAAGTACTACAGTCTCGGATTCGGCAGCCCGCAACACGCGGAAAAACTATTTTCAATTATAAAAACTTCAAATTGTCAATGAATCAAGATAGTGCATATATCTGAACAGTGATATATTTGAATTTATAAGTCAAACCTTCCTCTCTTCATCGCTTCCTCTCTTCATCTCTTCATCGCTTTCTCTCTTCATCGCTTCCTCTCTTCATCGCTTCCTCTCTTCATCGCTTCCTCTCTTCCTCTCTTTCTCTCTTCATCGCTTCTTCTCTTTCTCTCTTCATCGCTTCCTCTCTTCCTCTCTTCATCTCTTCATCGCTTTCTCTCTTCATCGCTTCCTCTCTTCCTCTCTTTCTCTCTTCATCGCTTCTTCTCTTTCTCTCTTCATCGCTTCCTCTCTTCCTCTCTTTCTCTCTTCATCGCTTCTTCTCTTTCTCTCTTCATCGCTTCCTCTCTTCCTCCCTCTCTCTGTGTCTCTCTTGTTTTTTCTGATCGCCGTAAGAAAAAATCAATCAAAATGAAACGTTTTTATTCCACAAACTTATCACAAACGACTTTACAGTGTTTAGTAGTAAGAGAGAGAGAAGAGAGAGAGAAGAGAGAGAGGAGAGAAGAGAGAGAAGAGAGAGAAGAGAGAAAAGAGAGAAAAGAGAGAAAAGAGAGAAAAGAGAGGAGAGAAGAGAGAGAGGAGAGAGAAGAGAAAAGAGAGAGAAGAGCGAAGAGAGAAGAGAGAGGAGAGAGAAGAGAGAGAAGAGAGAAAAGAGAGAAAAGAGGGAAAAGAGAGAAAAGAGAGAAAAGAGAGAAAAGAGAGAAGAGAGAGAAGAGAGAGAAGAGAGAGAGAGAGGAGAGAGAAGAGAGAAGAGAAAAGAGAAAAGAGAGAGAAGAGCGAAGAGATAAGAGAGAGAAGAGAGAGAAAAGAGACATTTCCTTTGAGATCTCAGAGTGGACGAGTGAGAAGGAAATGATGCCGGGATCATTTGTTCAGTAGTAAAGTTCTTTTTCAACCCAGCCTGAAAGAGAGAGAGAGAGTTGGATTATTATGTGTTCGAGTGTGACACCAGGACTACACCAGGAATACACCAGGAATACACCAGGACTACACCAGGACTACCCCAGGACTACACCAGGACTACACCAGGAATACACCAGGACTACACCAGGACTACACCAGGACTACCCCAGAGTACCCCAGGACTTACCCAGGAGTACACCAGGAATACACCAGGAAATACACCAGGACTACACCAGGACTACCACCAGGAACTACACCAGGACTACCCCAGGAGTACACCAGGACTACACCAGGACTACCCCAGGACTACCCAGGACTACCCCAGGAGTACACCAGGAATACACCAGGACTACACCAGACTACCCCAGGACTACACCAGGAATACACCAGGACTACACCAGGACTACACCAGGACTACCCCAAGGACTACCCCAGGAGCTACAACCAGACTACACCAGGACTACCCCAGACTACCCAGACTACCCCAGGAGTACAACCAGGACATACACCAGGACTACCCCAGGACTACACCAGGAATACACCAGGAATACACCAGGACTACACCAGGACTACAACCAAGGACTGACACCAGGACTACCCCAGGAGTACACCAGACTACACCAGGACTACACCCAGGACCGTACACTCACAGGACGATACCCAGGAACTAACACCACCAGACTACCACCAGGACTACCCAGGGACTACCCCAGGCAGTACACCAGGACTACACCAGGAATACAATAGTTTAAGGCCTTGTCTGGTTTGATCCCAATTCAGTCCTTATGTAGACTTGGTTTAGTCCTGGTTTAGTCCTGGTTTAGTTTCAATTTATGTTTGAACATGGTTTCAGAGAAGGACTAAACCAGGCGCTGAGTTGTGTGTTATTTGCAGAATCTCACTTCCTGGGTTTCGGCGAAGGATGATTTTCGGATCTCATCGTAAACAAAGATGAGGAAACTGTACGGAAACGCACAGAACCACCAGCTGGGCCTGAACACAGAGGACGAGTTAAAGCAACGGGACGAGGCAGAACACAGGTACAGAGGTTTACACGTACTTGAGTGGGTACATCCGTAGTGCCACGTCCATACCCGGGCAGTAGGACAAGAAGGCAGCCAGAGCCGTCTCCTCGAACAGACCAAAGATCAATATCTTATTCCTGCAGGAAAAATGACAAATTCAATTATAACCACCGTTCAAATCCAACTAAGGGGCACATTAGAGGAAATGTTTTTAATGAACATTATTTTACACTAAATGTCTGGCTGTATTTGCATTGACATCTTGAGACCCGACTGAGGACAAGTCTCTGCCTCTAGGTCCATCTAGTGGCTGAAGATTGAACTACATATTTTACATTTAAGAAGACAAGCTGAATAATGTTGGAAAGAAGAGAAAGAAGTATGGCAAAACATTTAATTGGAATTTTTCTGACAAACATTTTATTTAGATTTGCGATTTATGTTTGAACAGTTGTATTCTTCTCAAAACTCACATTAAAACCCACCCAGGAGTGAGAAAACTGAAAACTGAACCGCTAAAACAGGATATTTAATAGTTTTACAAATGACTTAAATAACAGCAGTCTTTGAGATGTGCTAATTGTGACCATTTAAATTGTAATTTCGGTTCAATTTCCATACATCTTGCAGCTGTTTATTGTGTGTCCAAGATAGAAATACAATCTACAGGTAAATGAAAGCGCATCAGACTAAAGCAGTATGCTGTATGCATCTGTTAAATGCGTACAGTTTCCAGAACTCACTTCATGCCCTGCTGAAACACAGAGTTGCGCCTGGTTTTGCAGATGATGACGTCGGCCCACTGCACCACCACGATACTGACGAAGAAGGCTGTGTGGCACGTGAACTCCACGATCTTTCTCTGCTCATATGTCTGCATAAATGAAGAGTAATGTCAGCAAATGCTTCTTATTCAATTAAATAAAGGACAATAATTTGTCAATAAACTCGACCGATGATTGTGTGTCATTGAATAGGAAGTTTATGTTTGAATACATTTGACTGATTTTATAATGGGGCTACACAAAATTGGAAAAGATTGCGATTTATCTATTAATGATGTCGAAATGAATATTATTGTTATATTTGTTTTAACATATACATTGCAGCTATAATAAAAAAAATAAAAACTAGATTAAGATCAAGGTTAATTTTGAACATTAATGTGATATTGTGCAGCCCAATTTGTAATGTTGATTTATTCACAATTACAAAAAAAAAAATATTTTTTGTTCTCAAGCCAATAGCAAATCAGAGTTACTGTGGGTTGCCAGATCCTACAATTAAAATGATTTTGCCTGGTGTGTCCTCAATATATGACAACTAATGGCTACCCAGAGTCAATTGTGATCGTTTTAAAACCAGCAGGAGGTACAACTATTATCTTTAACTGTGGGTTTCATATTGACTAAGATTGACTAGAGTTTGACTAATGAACGGTTTGACGTTTTCCATTACCCATTGTTGGCCGTAGCTGTCCTCCAGCTCGTTGTTGAGGCGGTCGTCCCAGTTGAGTCTGATGCCGACGAGGTGAGACGGCAAGAAGCCGTTTTCAGCCATTATGACGAAGTACGTAAAGAACCCGGCCAGAGCCTGGATCATGCCTGCACACAGAATGATGCAATAGGTTCAGGACAAAGAGAATAACATGTAGTAAAAAGGGCAGAGGAGCCGAGTAGAAGTAATGACCTGCAGATCAGCCTCTGGTAAAGCTTAAGTTTGTGTTTGTCTATGTTTAAAATATGAATTCAAATATCTGTCATTTTGGTTAATTTTAGATTCTAAATGAATACATGTTGAAGGAAATATTCAAAAAGAATATTTACGAATGTTGAACCTGATCATTTATATGTATTAACTACATTTAGGGCTGCAACTCACTATTATTTCAGTGGACGACAAGTCATATGATTATATCAAATGAACATTGAGGTTTTTAAGTACAGTATCAACCAAAGTGGAAATATGGTACTGTATGGACTGAAAGCTTTATGAATAAAGTGTGCTATTGATGAAAATCACAAGTTGTTTGTTCTTTTTTAATTTATTACTTATTACTTTGTAATAAAATGTCTTGTGTGTTTAGAGTCCTAGTTTGTATAGCTACTAGTCACTAGTCAGTAGTCACGAATCTCACGATTAGTCGATTAATGGTTGCAGCTCTAACGACAATGTCCATCATTCTGAATGTTTTATTCAATCAAGGAAAAAGTGACCATGTTAAAGTAGTTACTTTTCCATAACCTTTCTCTACTAAACACTACAGGACAAGACAAAGGTTTTAGGTAAACACTAAAACTTGAGCAAGCAGCTTGGTGAAAAAAGATCAACTGTTGGAGCAATAGTTAGAACATGGAAGATGCTAAAGATGACTGTCAATCTCCCTCAGACTGGGGCTCCATGCAAGATCTCACCTCGTGGGGTATCAATGATGATAAGAAAGGTGAGGAGTCAGCCCAGAACTATGGGAAGAGCTGGTTAATTACCTGAAGAGAGCTGGGACCACAATTTCAAAGGTTACTATCGGTAATACACTTCACCTTCATGGTTTAAAATCATGCATTGCACAGAAGGTTCCCCTGCAGAAGTCGGCACATGTTTGGGCCTGTCTGAAGTTTGCCAATGACCATCTGGATGATCCAGTTTTTTTTATATGAACTCCAATCGTCTTGTTTGGAGGAAGAAGGATAAGGACCATCCCCAGAACACCATCTCTACTGTGAAGCATGGGGGTGGAAACATCATGCTTTGGGGGTGCTTTTCTGCACAGGGGACGGGACAACTGTATTAAGGAGAGAATGAATTGGGCCATGTATAGCGAGATTTTGGACAACAACCTCCTTCCCTCAGTCAGCACATTGAAGATGGATAACCAAAGAGTGGTCTAGCCAGTCTCCTGATCTAAATCCAATAGAAAATCTTTGGCAGGAGCTAAAACCCTGTGTTGCTCAGCGACAGCCCTGAAACCTGACAGATCTAGAGAGGATCTGTTTGGAGGAGTGGGCCAAAATCCCTTCTGCAGTGTGTGCAAACCTGGTCGAGAACTACAGTCTGACCTCTGTAATTGTAAACAAAGGCTTCTGTACCAAATATAACACTGATTTTGTCTGGTGCTCAAATACTTATTTGCAGCAATAACATACAAATAAATTATTTAAAAATCATACAATGTGATTTCCAGATGATATTTTTTTTTAGATTCTGTCTCACACAGTAGAAATGCACCTACGATGAAAATTTCAGACCCCTCTGTGATTTCTAATTTTAACTATTTGCAAAATCGCAGGGTGTTCATATACTTACTTTCTTCACTGTATATGAGTTTTGTCATTTGTCCTAAGCATGTGTGGTATAATATATATCAGGAGTGGTACCGATCTGTCCGTAGGCGATGCTGATGAGCCGCTCGTTCACCAGTTTGTCTTTGGTTGGGTTTCTGGGCTGGCGCTTCATGATGTCGCTCTCTGCTGCTTCATAAGCCAAAGAAATGGCTGGGACCTGAAGAGAAACAGAACATCAGGAGCAGGCTAACATAACACTGCCATCTAGTGATTATATTGAGAAGCGCCGGTTAGCTTTACTTGTTTGCATTTTCATGGACTGATAAAACATTTGATAAACCATTTGAAAATTGATATACAAGTTATGCGCATTAAAGAAAATATCATTCAGAACATAATTTTTATTAATATATTTTTTTATGTAAACACTTTTATCTCGTTATTGTTCTGTGATGTGTCTGTGAGCGTCCTAAAAAGAAGTATACATATGCAAATAAGTTTGATTACAATGTCACCATTTTTGTAGTTGATTGACGCAACAATTACAATCCCATTAATTGCACACATTGATCAATTATGCAGCCTTATAGTGTCTGAGGCAGATGGAAGTTTACAAGAGGAACCCGTGTGACAAAGGCCTCACCATGTCCGTGCCCAGGTCGATGCAGAGGATGGTGATGGTGCCCAGCGGCAGATGGGAGTTTGACGCAGGGAATAAAAAGAACAGGAAAGAACGGTGGAGTCTCTGGACCAGTACTCTGGTTCAGATGTTGTAAGCATATTGGACTTCTTCTCACAAAGTTTGTCAGGAAGGAGTCAATGCGACTCCTGCGAGAAAACAAAAGAATTAAGCACAAGTATAATGAAATATATACTATATTTCCTAGAATGTGTGAAATGTGTCTATAATATTTTATATTCATTATTATCGGAGATTACCACTTTCCCGAAATACGTTTGTAAGGCTATTATTGTTATATATCAATCTTCGCTAACAGAACTAGACAAAATTATATTTGATATATTTGAAAAACAAATGTATTGCTTGTGTATTTAAATTGGTCATCTCCAGGTAAGTAGATATATAAATAGAGATTGGGAAGTTAAACCTTTGAAAGAAGATTTCCATAAATATTTCTAACAAAATAGTGAAAAAATTTTTTTTAAATAAAAAATATAATATAGGAGAAGGAATTTAAATCTTGCAACGTAATACTCAGTGGGGCAATAGAAGGTAAGTTTTTGTTAGTTAGTTGTACCTTTCTTATACGTTTCATAAATTAGTGAAACAAATGTGTAAACATCTCTTCATCCCTCTTCCTTGCTTTGCGCCGTCACCTTCCTCGACTCCATAGTGACGATGGAGCGTAAGTTGTCTCGAGCCAGGATCATGTCTGTCGGCCTTAGTTTGGGACACAGTCAGAGCCAGAGATGCCATGGCCACTCCGATGTCCGCTTTCTTCAGGGCGGGAGAGTCGTTAACGCCGTCTCCTGTTACTGCAACAATGGCTCCCTGAACAAACACAATACACATAAGGGGCTCGTAGAACTCGTGGAGGGCAGAAATGAAGAATGAAATACTTAAAGGACACATTACTCATTGTTGTATTGTTATTGGCCTTGGAACATGCTGTTGAGTACATTTGCTTTGACAGCTCAACTAAAAGTAATGTACATTGTGAAAATCACACATTACTTTCTATTAGTCAGGCGTTCTTGCATTCGAATTTGTGTGTTAGCACGCCATTGTACTGGCAGCAGAGGGAATAACAGAAAAGAAAAACAAAAGATAGTGGTTAACAACCTGCCCTGACATGCCAATACAAAACATATTGTAATAAAGTGCAATTTTACAGCACAAATGACAAATCTGGAAAATTTAAACAGGTGTTCTTTCTGAGGCTCCGAGCCAAAGGATCTTGTAAACAGATTACTGCAGTGCAAGTGTAAAGGAAGCTACACTATGAAACTCAGGTACTTTGTCAGTATCTGATGAGGAATAATGTTTTCTTAAGGATAAAGGGGTATCCAAAAATAGCTCACACTAACAGCATTAGCATATTTCTGAGAGAAAACCTATCGTATAGGTATCCATTATTATTATATTATTTTTAAAGTTAGTAGGAGTGGAGAGTCTGACTTAGGTGTTCATATATTATGTTCTATTATGAAAGAAATTTCTTATAGAATAGGGATCTCTAAAGATATTTGTTTCCAGAAATTGAAGTGTATTTATCACGTCCTACAAATAATAATAATAGACGCACAGATAGTTTTTTTAATTTTGATTGTATTCATTTAAATTTTTTTTTTTTTAATATGTATATTTGTTCAATTGAGATAAAGCGTGCCATAAGCCCCTTCATTGGATATAGCCGATGAGTGTGCAACGACTAAGCCAAATGCGAGTATATTTTTCTGCATAAATGCAGGTAATTGACATTCTTACATTGTTCTCTGTAGTTCTCTGCCACTCAGATATCCAGTCAACTAAACAGATGTCATGACTAGCGTTAAAATTGAATGCCACAAGGCACATCAACATGTTACACATTATATATGCCCCTTCTACATTTAGCAGCACATTTGCCTTGTTCCGTCTGCCCTGTCAAGGAGAATCTATTCAATTTTTTATGGTCAGCACTAAGACACTGTCTCTGGCAAGCCCTACTGAATATCGAATCTTCTGGCGTGAGGGCGTAAGTCCCTCTCTAGCAAAGAGCAATCTGTAGTGGTATCTCAGGAGTCGTCCATCTGATGCTCCGCTGGCAAACAAGTTCGCTTCAGGTCTGTGCGTGTAGGATCACACACTCGTCGCGTTTGCATCCTGAACCCAAGACAACAAAAGCTGCTCTACGCCAAAAATGTACCAAGCAAGGAGATTATAAAGTTATTGAACTAAGTTTGTTTTACCAAAACAACATCACTGAGATTTCCATATAATAAATAACTATGAATGAACTTTCTTCTCGCAGTTCAGTTTATGGCATCTCTCATCACAGCTAGTACAAGAGAACTGCTCTTGTCATAGGGCATAGCAATGAGCAGAAGCCTTGCAGATCTAACAATCTGGTTTAGATATCAGATGTTAGCTTGCTTTTGACTCTGTCGCGACAGAGACCTAGACGACTAGGGTGGCATCACTGGGGGGCATCACTGGCACCTCTTACCCCTAATTGGTTATGATTAGTCGATAATCACCTGTATAAATCAGATACGAATGTACTTTTTTTCCCGAAAAATTGGGTTAAAAATATGATTGTCTCAGGTTCTTAATCTATAGATAACATTAGGGGAACTTAGTGCAGAATGCAACAATAACGGCTCAGTACATAGACCTCTTTCACTGATTTAACAAATGACGCCTTACACCGCCCGCTGCGCCTTACCGCACGTACAATTGAATACAGCAACAATCTAGAAAATGCAAGTAGCTCTATCGCAACTATCGCAGAGACACTCGCTTCAGATTTCTTTATGTTTCACTGGGTGACGGGACGAATATAATGGCACCGCAGTGGATTCACGCTGCTTCACTCGACTCCATACAGATCTAACAGAGATAAGTGTGGATTTCAAAAAAAAGCGAACTTTCTTCAGCTGGACTCGACAACGCTTGAAATCAATCGTATCTTCCTATGGCACACAGCAGAAACAAAGAGAAAGTGGTTAATCAGTCACTTCGAGCACGTCACTGTCTCTAACAAGGACCTGGTGGGCGATAACAAAGAAATAGTAAATAATAGGATCTACAGAAACTCTAAAATTTTCAACAGCCACATCAAATTAAGATAACTATCAGCAGCTTTTTTTAACCATCTAATAAAACAAAAATTATAATTAAAAAATTAGCATAAAAGTATTATCAGTGTCCAAAAACCAAACTTTGGGAGACGACATTTGTCTCCAAATAGAATAGGTTATGATCTACTGTGTAAGTTTGGTAGAGTGCCTGCTTCACTCCGAGGCTAAGTAATATATTCGCACAAATCGAGCTCTGTAAACACGGGCTTCATGTTATATCGCGCAATATACACGCTGCCTGTCTTTTAACACGGGTCCTGACCAGAAACCAGGATAGGTTACCAACTCACATTATCCTAGGTGTTCAGGTCCTCTGCACTCCACCCACACAAAGTGGCTCAGAGAATAAGAACTTTACAAAAGCAATTCTGTCCTCTTGTGTTCTCTCTCCTATAGGCCATAAAGACACACAATGTCGTTTCTGGAGTAGTTGTTCGTTTCAAGTGAGTGTAATCAGTCGGACACTCTTGATCTTGACACGTACAGGAGACGACTCTAGATTATCTGTCATGTCTTTGTGATTTGAACTGCATTTTTTCCAGTTTTGGTGGTGAACGCCTTTGTGAATCTCGTGCTCTTCTGTACGAATCTGTGACCATCTAAAAATAACAACTTGCTTGCTTTCCATTAATAGGATATAGAGACATTCCTGTGCTAGGTTCTCAGTTCTTCTTGTGTGATCTGCTCTTTGATTCTTTCGTGAGGAAAGTGCTTGGTGATAGATCCAAAAGTATTTACCAATGTTGGACTATTTCTTGTGGATTTGAGAACTTATTTAACACACTACAGTTCATTAGAGAAATACTAGCTAGTCGCTTAATCAGTGTTGTCTGGACAACAACACGATTTTCAAACTCGATTTTGTACACCTAAAGACAGATCACTTCATACTTCGTGACGCGACAGCTATTTTCGCACAATACTCTCACAATGAAATTAAAGAGTTAGGTCAGCAATTTTCCAACACATTAAAATATGAGGCACTTCTTCTTTCATGGTTATTAATGTATTATCATTAGTTCTCGTACTCAAGCTCAAAGATATCGTTTTTTAAACGTTTTCTGCTCCTGTCTTTCTGTATTATTTGTTCATATCCGATACTTTCGGAACAAACATGAAGTCTAGAATATTAATAGCAGATTTTAATAGAAATCGAATTAGAATATCTGAGATTTAAAAATTACTTTATAATACTAGAGTATAGAAACAACGCCAGAATTGCTGGACTTGATGCATAACACAACTTGTGAACCCTGGTCGCGCACTCTCGTACATTGGTATGCATGCTCTACCACAGCATGAAACACACATTACTTCCTCCGTCCACCGACATTCAATCTAACATATTAAAATGCGATAGAATCTGGAGCCAGTGAGAGTAAATATTCCTTCAATATGAGATTACTACTGGGGTTAGGAACATAGCTGATTCGGGGATTGTTTGAGATCACACTCGCCGTAATAGACATGATACTCTCAACAGAAGCTATCTCTCTGTGGTGCCTCCAGCAAGTATGATGCCTCATACACCTTTATGCGATCTTGGCTTTCCCTCGCTTGAGTGATTTGGATGCAGTCTCCGGTCCACAATATTCATACATATGGCCCTTCCTAAGAGGAAGTACAAACACAGCTTTCTCCAGCCTATCAGAAGTTGTGTGGTCCTGAAGGAGAGATTGTGAGAGAACGCGATAAATATGTATCATGGTAAAGGTTTTACTATGAAGACAATATAATTTTTGAATAGATGATAACAGTAAGGAATCAACAGGCTAATACTGTGAGCGCTCCAAACCACTTATTTCATGATTATCAATTATAGACTATTTCCTAGTAAAGTTTATTTGAAAATGTTCGCTGTTGCAGATTAGTTAGAGTCAAAGTAATTTACTATATTCATAAACTTAATGAAGCTGTCCGTACCAGTGGTGATTAAGACACGAAGGGAAGCTGACATGATTGACACAGTTGTGTGGCTGGGCGTATGACAAAAGAACTGATCACTTTAATCATGATAGCCTCACACATAGTTTAATCAAAAAACACATGAGACAACTCCTATTGTTATATGTTTAGTTTTTGTTCTAAATAAATAAAAATATAAAATTGGAGAGCATATATCAATATAAAAATGCATTTTTGTCTATATATTATTTAGTGATTATACCCTAATAGAATAAAATAAGCTAACCATAAATGACAGTGGTTTAATCATTGCCATTTACCCCCAAAAGATGAAGTGCGACTACTCTTCTTTCCTTCATATAGTCTGCGCATTGAGAATACTCTGCTTCCAAATCCAACATGCTTTTACCGAGACAGAGGACTTCAATCACGAGATTCAACAAGATCCAGCTGTATCGAGAACTGAGACGCATTTAGGCAACAACTGATAACGTAGAGACCAAACTAAAGTGGTACAGTGGAGACTTTTTCCTGGATACCCTGTGATATATGTAAATATTAAAGAGTATAGCATTCCTACCGCTCTCTTGGAGACTGCTTCAGTGTTAATTTCAAAAATCCCTTGTCGCCGCGGACATTCAACAATTCCCCATGCTGCGCGGGGCGGGTGTATTATGCTCCTGAACAACGATGCGAGAGCGGACTGATTTCCGGCTGAGCGGCCACTTGCCCACAGCGTCGGGCACCGCGGCTCCTGAGCGAGAGAGAGATCAGATGGACAATACTAACTAAGGCAGTAAGACCCCAACGGAAGTCAGCTGCCGTCGGTCCTCTGGCACGTCTTCTACATCGATCTGTATCGATACGAATGCGCAAAAACTATGGGTGCGTGGTACTTCATTCACTGCTGGGCGATGTAAAACAGGCGTCGGCAAATACTCTGGACAGGAAAAGCGAGATCTAAAAAAGTATAGTATGTATATGGTTGAATAAGATGATTTGATTTATGTGCTATATTGGAGGAAAAGGTATATATAATAAGAACGCAATAGCTAAGGCTTCAAATCATTGTATATTCTATACGATAAAAGCTACACAATTATTATACAGCCATGAATTAAGAAACACCTTCTGCTGGATGATTTGTAAGCTTTTACATAAATCATATTCTCAACAGACAATGCGTTGGCCTTAACAATTAAGTAAGTGATAACTCAAGTTTATAACAGAGGTTGTTATCCAAGTTGCAAATTATTATTTTCACTAACTGAGGAGTGGAAAAGTATATATCCCAGTATATACATAATAAGATTGTGGACGTTCGATCATCTAATTGTTCGAGTTAAGAATAGATGTTTGGTTAACCCTTGATCCTACCCAGCCAACTCTCTCACCTCTAGCCCTTCCAGCTCTCCTACTCAGATAAAAGGCGCGTTATATTTGGAAACAACCCTTGCATAGCCTTTGCCAGTCATGATATGACTGCTCGTCTTTGCCACTTATCGGCACCACAATGATGGTGTACAGCGGTCCAGGATCCCTCTGGCGCCCTTCATGACGAGCAGGTAACGGTTGTCGTTCTCGTCCTCTGTCTCATGGATGGAGAGCTGGAGGGATTCAATTTCCATTTTTTTAAACCAAATTATGATCAGTCTTATACGCTGTAAGATTTGTCTTAAATATTTGAATGTTACCAGTTTACAATTACTATTACATCACAGAGAGGGAGAGGAAGAAGCTGGACCAAAGTCATCAAGAAGTCCAGCTCCGTCCTGGCTGTGCTCTGCGACTCGGCTGCAGAGGTGGGGGACCAGAAGGGTCCTGGCTAAACTCACATCTATGCTAGACCATGAGTCTCACCCCTGCAGGACTCTTTGTCCGCTGCAGCTTCAGTGACAGACTGATCCACCACTCGCTGTGTGAAGGAGAGGTTTCACAGGTCTTTCCTTCTGCTGCTGTCAGACTTTACAACAAACACTGTTAGTCCTGAACGTGTCATTCAGCTTTCATAATCATGTGCAAATCTGTGACATAATGTCAATCATCCCTGTGCAATATTTTCATGTCCATATGACAGTTGTAAATAAGGAGTGTTATTATTTTTAAGATTCTACGAGTTTTTTCTTTTTTTCTCTAAGTTATCGTTTTTATTATTATACTTCTGCCCTAATCTGTTTCTGTTCCTAATATTTGTTGCAACAGTGGAATTTCCCCACTGTGGGACAAATAAAGGTGATCTTATCTTAGTTAGAACTGACTGACCTGGTACTTGTTGTTGAGTTGAAGGGGATCTCGGCCACCTTCTTGTTCTTGTCCCTCATGATTTTGACTGGTCCACACGACAGCTCGATACACTTGAGCAGAGCGGACTCTGAGGCATCTCCAGCCACTTCACGTTTGAGGATGGGCAAAGAATCCTTGTCCCGCCTTGAACACACGGGCGCGGTTACACAGAGTGGCCACACGGGCCAGAGATACCCAGGTGGGGGAACTCTTGTCGAAAGAGCAACCTAGAACATAATGGTGTATCATTCAGGTTCATTGATCAGAAACAGTATTATTGAAACTGAATTGAAGTGAATTAAATCAAATGCAAAGATAATGTGACATGTTTAACCAGCCAGATATGCAGGTTTGTCTCTATACTTCAATTCAAATAGTGTTGCTGGTGGAAACGGGAATTCAGAATGGTTCATTTGATTTAAAAATGTAAAATACATATATTACAAACAGGTATTGCTAGAGATAATTCCAAACCACAGACCGGGGTTAAACCCAGTTTCAGTCCAATCTGAGCCTCTCTGTGCGTGACTTGCATGTTTCTCCCTGTGTCTGGGTGGGCTCCTCCGGTTTCTCCCCTCAACCCAAAACATGCACTATAGGTAAATTCCTCTCGCTGAGGTCCTGATCCTGAAATTCAGTGCTTTGGCAATTGAAATTTTAAATAGTGTTGTATTTGATCTTGGTTGTTGCTTGTTTACATTAGATTTGTCAATTGTATAACTAAGTATGTGACACTTTTCACAATACATGACTGAAATTTAATTTTATACACTCCATATTGCATTGACCTGTCCCTGTAAATCAGGGGTGTCCAAACTTTTTCCACCGAGGGGCGCATTTAGAAACTTAAATGGTTGCCACAGACAACCCGACAAAAAATTTCAAAATTTTCCATTTGACAGTTTTGATGAACCTCCACACCTTTATTAAGACTTAGAACAATAATATTTGGTTGGTATAACATAAAATATTTTACATTTTTAAAATTTTATAATAAAAAGTACTACTTTTTGTTGTTTGGGCCAATTTAGCAGGAAGCCTGAGGTCAACAAAAATTGGTCTGAGGGCCGCATTTGGCCCCCGGGCCATAGTTTGGACACCCCTGCTGTAAATCGATTACATTCATCTGTGCAAGCTTTTGTTGAAGTCCCAGTATTACAGAGATTTGACCATAAACCTAGTTTAAATAATCACAATATGACTGTTTTAAATATTAAATTCTACCATAGAATTCTTAGCAAAATTTTAAATAATGGTCACACAAATTAACTATGGTCACATTAGAACAGTTTTTAAACCTTCAACCACAATAAAATTTTTTGGTAGAAGAGCACACTAGTGCTAAATCAGTGCAATAGAATGATATATCCTATTCTAATCCGCAGACAGATCCCTCACCAGACTGATCCTCGGTGGTGTCGGCCTCGTGGATCTGATTGTCGAACCACATGTGAGCCACAGGTCATACGGTTCTGGGTCAGGGTGCCGGTTTTGTCCGAGCAGAATGGTGGAGGTGGAGCCCAGCGTCTCCACAGCCTCCAGGTTCTTCACCAGACAGTTTTTACGCGCCATTCGCTTAGCCGTCAGAGTCAGACACACCTGAAGGAGAACAAGCAAAACACTGGGTAAATACACGCATTTGACAGAGGAAAATTAGTAATTGACACATTGTGAAACAGACATGATCATCTCCAGGTGAATTTAGTCACAAAAGGTTATTATTATTTATCATTTGGAAAAGAGGAAGAAGGAGGAGAAGAAGGAGAAGGAGGAGAGGGTTAACAACAACAAACAACACTGTCACAGATCAAAATGTAAAAAGCACAAAGATTCACAAAGCCACGGAGACACCAGGCCACAGAAGAGAACGCCACCCACAAGGTCAGCCACATCACTGCACAACACAACAGTGGATTACACAGGATTAAATAAGAAACACATTATTACATAACAATACTGACATTTTTCTACAAATATTTCTATACCTCAGTGTCAAAATTATGGTAAAAACTAAACATTCGATCCCACTCCGCCTTTGCACAAGCTGTGTTCTCATTTAAAACCAGCGGAACCAGCTCTTTCTTTAAAACTAAAAACAAATAAAGCATTCACTCTTGATAATCAATTGTGCCAACATCAGTCCAGTTAACTATGCAACTGTTCCCTTACAAATATTGACACTGTTAAATTGTAGAGCATTTGTAAATAGTTTGCTTCACTATAAGCTGATATAATAGAAACTTTTCTATTCTTTAAGATAGAATTTTATATTATTTGTAATGTTTTAGCAGAGGATGGAAAGTTGCTCTTTACCAAACCAAAGACATTAAACACACTCAACCCATTTTTTTAATTTTACTTATGAATAATATATTATTCATATTAATGGAAAAAATAGGATAAAATGAAAAGTTATTAGAATTATAAATGTGTTTGCTTTCGTTGCGGTGTCGTACTCACAGTGACCGTGGCGAGCAGACCCTCGGGCACGTTGGCCACGATGATGCCAATGAGGAAGATGACGGCCTCGAGCCAACTGTAGCCCAGGACCAGGGACAGGATGAAGAAAGACACGCCCAGAAACACAGCCACGCCTGTGATGAAGTGGATGAAGTGCTCAATCTCTTTTGCAATGGGCGTCTGAGGAACGAGAGGGTCAGAACAGGTCAGCTGTTATTTATATTTGATTTATTTTTAAATTTTATTTTATTTTATTTTATTTAAGATTTGTTTAAATATTTCATAAACATTGCTGACCATGATTTTTGATTTTGGTAACAGGCTGTGTGCACGCGCTCCCTCCGCTGCTGCAGGAACTAGTTAAATATATTGTTTGACCCACATAATCCCAGAAAAGACGAACAAGAAATGAGTGGACATGGAAAACACAAGCCTGGTAAAACCCCGGGACCAAGACAAACAAAGCTGCCAACCCACAGCCCCATTAAAAAACGGCCCACCTCACAAGCTAACAAGGCTAACACGACAAGCGGACCGCAGCTCTTCACCAGCGGAAGGACGGGGTTCCACCGGCCCAGATAAAGAATTTCATGGCGCCATCCTGCCAGAGGAAGGAGAAGAGGTGACGCTGAACCGATTAGCGCTCATGATGTGTGAAATGAAATGCGTAATGCAGTGTGAAATGGCGTCAATGAGAGCCGAAATGAGAACAGCAATTGGATCGGCCCGACTCGACCAGTTTGAAAGCGATATAAGGGAGCTGAAAGAGGGGGGTGGAAATGGAGCTGCATCAATGCAGTATTTGATGCGTATTTCAGACAATACAGATGAGCCCAGCTGATGACGCTGCAGACAGAGAACCAGAAGGGGGGGGGGGGGGGGGGGGGGGGGGGGGGGGGGGGGGGGGGGGATGTACTGTAGCCAGTCTTTTGTGAGGATTGGAGCCAGGAACGCCTGGGGAGCTTTCAGGGGCCCTTCATGAGGAATGGACTTCCCCTCCACCGTTTGATCATTTACATGATCAGGTTTTGGGTCCCGGTGATGTTTTCAGAGCATGAACCCTTTTGTTTTCTATCTTATCCCTTCATCTGTTTCCATGTTTTTGGTAGTTCTTGTGTTTGTATGTTGTGTTTCGACGCAGAGAGTTTAAAAGACTCGAAAATTATTAATGCAAAATCAATAACGATCCACTGGCATTGCAAGTTTTAAGCGGCATACTGAACCATATTAAACAATCAAAAATGTTACAGGGGCAAACACAGGAGGGGAGTTGCAATGTTGACCTCAAAGCCAAAATAGCTTTTGAAAACAGAGTTTTGAATGTCAGACCAAGAAGGCAGATATGTTGCTGAATGTGTATGCTTCTACCAGGGAGTGATATCAACTTCTATAAAGAAGTGATGGACCTGATTGTAAACCACTCTGGGGAGCCCTGGTCTGTGGCAGCGATTGAAATTTTCGCATTATATAATATATAATATATATATAATATAATATATATATATATATATATATATAATAATCATATATATATATACATACACACACACACAACAAGTGAACAAAATGAATGTCAATGAACAAATTCGCACGTAGGACCTTGTTTTGGCATTAAGGTTGCAACATAAAACACTGATCAATAATAAAAAAGAACATATATGAAATCAAAATGGCATGCATTACAGATGTAAAGATGTTTAATTTACAGGTGTGAAGTGCAGAAAATTGACAGTTGCAGTGAGTGATTTGATTGATATTGTAGTTAAAGTGGCTGGTGTTTAAGAAGTGTTCATGAGTCCAACGGCAGAGGGGAAAGAAACTATTCTTGTGGCGGGAGGTTCTGGTCCGGATGGACTGTAGCCTCCTGTCTGAGGGGAGTGGCTCAAATAGTCCATGTCCAGAGTGAGAGGGGTCAGCTCTGATCCGACACTGCTCGTCCCAGAGCCCTGGAGACGTACAGGTCCTGGCAGAGATGGAAGTCTGCAGCCGATCACCTTCTCAGCAGAACGCACAATGCGATGAAGTATCTGTTTGTCCCTGGCTGTGGCTCCAGCGTACCACACAGTGATGGAGGAGGTGAGGATGGACTCAATGATGCGAGAATGTAAAACTGTACCATCATCTGCACTGGCAGCTTGGCTTTCCTCAGCTGCCGCAGGAAGTACATCCTCTGCTGGGCCTTCTTGATGAGGGAGCTGATGGAGGGCTCCCACTTGAGGTCCTGGATAATGGTGGTGCAGAGGAAGCGGAAGGAGTCCACGGTGGTGATGGGGGAGTCTGTCATGATGAGGGGGGGCTAGGGGGCTGTGACTTTCCTGAAGTCCACGATCATCTTCACTGTCTTCTGAGCATTGAACTCCAGGTTGTTACCGCTGCACCAGGACACCAGCCGATCCACCTCCCTCCCGTAGACAGACTCTTGCCCGTCCGAGATGAGCCCGAAGAGGGTGGTGTCGTCAGCAAACTTGATCAATTTTACGGTGTCGTGGCTGGAGGTGCAGCAGGTTGTGTACAGGGAGAAGAGCAGAGGAGAAAGTACACAGCCCTGTGGACCTCCTGTACTGATAGTCCGAGTGTCTGAGACATTCTTGCAGGGGGTCCAGCAGGGAGGAGGTGAAGGACTTGAGGGGAGGCAAAAGCAGGTGCTCAAATGACTTCATGACTACAGACGTCAGCGCCACAAGCCTGTAGTCATTAAATCCAGTGTTCCGGGGCTTCTTGGGGACAGGAACAATGATGGACGACTTGAAGCAGGCTGGGACGTGGCATGACTCCAGGGAGGTGTTAAAAATGTCTGAGAAGATGGGGAACAGCCCTCCTGGGTCTTAAAGTGGCGGGAGAAACACTGTCTGGTCCAGCAGCTTTTCGGGAGTTGGATTTCCGAAATAGTCTGTTTACATCCTGTTCCTGAACTGAGAGAGTGGTGGGGGAGGTGGGAGGGACCAGGGTTGGGCTGGCAGAGGTGGCCACCATGGGGGAGGGGGTGGTCACATCAAACCTGGAGTAAAAGGTGTTAAGTTGATTGGTGAGAAGCCGGAGCCCACGCCATACAGAGGCGGGGTTGTTGTCAGAGAACTGCTGCTTCAGACGCGTGATCTAGCTCTCGATACCTCTTTGCTAAATTCATACTTTGCATCTTTGTAGTGCTCTCTGTCATCAGCCACAGGACTGCACTGTCTCCTTCTGCTGCCTTAACAGCCTCAGTTTAGGTGTGAACCAGGGTTTGTCCTTATTGAACGTGACTTTGGTGTCTGTTGGTATGCTGCTGTCGTCACAGAATATGATGTCACAGTGTCCGTGTACTCATCCAAACTATCTGTGGCTGCTCTGAAGACCTCCCAGTCTGTAATGTCCAAACACGCACATAGCTCCTCCACTGCCTCATTGGTGCACTTAGATTTCCTCACTGCAGGTTTTGAGCGCTTCGGCCTCTGTCTGTACGTGGGGATCAGGTGAACCATGGCGTGATCTGAGAAGCTCGGGCTACAGCGCGAAAGGCGTTGCAACTGTTGTGTAACAATGATCCAACTTGCTCTGCTCTCTGGTCGGAACTTTGATAAACTGTCTGTACTTTGGTAGTTAGTGGGATTCCCTTGTTAAAATCACCCAGGATAATACTCAAGGAGTCAGAATCTGGTCCGCGAGCGCGCGCTGTGCCACGTGCAAAATATATATATGTATGTATTTTTATGACATGCCACGTTCAGTTTTGATGGTGTGGCTATAGCTGAATGAGAACTTACCTTTAAATCTTATGTTAAAACACAAAAATATGACTGTTACTGCATCAGATCCTATGGTATTATTTAGGGCCACACTAGTCTCAGAAATAATGACATGATAGTTGTACCTTGCCCGTCTCCAGTCTTGAGGTGAGCGTGGCAATGCGCCCCATCACGGTGCGGTCACCGGTGCAAACCACAATACCACGGGCTGTTCCTGCACACAGACCACACAGAACATTTAGAAAGCAATAAGAACAGTATTCAAGGAGATCATAAAGCCCTTGCTAGAAGAACAGCGGAAATTTACTACGGAAAACAACTAGATTTGTCTGATAAAAAGTGTGTTTCATGTTTTTCTAATTATGATTTTGTTTCCTGGAATGGAACATGAGGTAAATATTTATAATAGTTTTACATCAGTCAAGAGGTAGTTCTAAAACTAATAATCAACTGGTACAATTTTCTATCATTATTTGTCAAATCATGGATTTTGGCCCTTTTTACAGTATGGTTGCAAGGTAACAGTCGTAATACATTTGATTTTGAGGTTTTCTTATGATGTTGGTCTAACCTTCGACGCAGTTGGTGGAGAAGAAGGCGATGTTGCGTGTCTCCAGGGGGTTGTCATGGGTACAGTCAGGTGACCTGGTCTGAGGCTCTGATTCGCCGGTCAGAGAGGAGTTGTCCACCTGCAACAATCAATAGAAAAGGTATTTAACATCCTTCTTTAGTTTACAAGACTAGGTTTATTAGATAGAAGAGCACAGTGTATAGATTTAGTGTTGGAGCTCACCTTGCAGCCGTGAGAGGAGATGATGCGCAGGTCAGCGGGGATCCGGTCTCCACCATTCACCTCCACCAGGTCTCCAGCCACAACCTGCTCAGCGTTTATCTGCATCTTCTCCCCTTCACGGATCACCAGAGCTTGCTGTCAAATGAAAACACTTTGGTCAATATAGTCCTTTGCACTGTGAAATCTACAGTACTTCACCTCAACTAAACCCTTCTCCATCACTGCCCCCACGGATGGATACAAACATTTCAAACTCAATTTAGATACTCTCTACTCTCTACTCGATACCGATTTAGATAATACAATTAAATAAAAATAACAATAGACAATAGATTGTAATACAAAATAATCATACTTTTTTCTACTTTGTTTAGTATCTGGTTTTTGATACATTTGACAATCTGTAAGTGCATTGTTTACGGTTTTAAAATAAAACATATTATTATTAACAAACAAACCAGCAACAGTTGCCTTCTGCCGGATCAATCCTAGCTCGAGATCTTAGTAAGTATGATGAATATTAGACACGTTTTTAATTATTCAATAATAATAAGGATGAGTGCATGATTTTATAGTGGTTTTACATTACATTATTAATCCGCTGGAGCTGAATGATAAAAAATATGGCTGCAATTCTGAGTAATAATTATTCATTTATACATTTGTAAGTAAGGTTGGTGAAGTCTCATGCCCAAGGACACAACTTCTGGTTATAGGGCGACCACTTTACCACATAAACCACTACTCATTCTAAGCCCCTTTGGACACAATGTAAATCCTGTGAGCTTGTTTTACCTGTGGGACCATGTCCTTAAAGGACTCCATGATCTTGGAGCTCTTTGCCTCCTGGAAATATGAGAAGCAGCCGGTGACGATGACGACAACTGACAGCACGACTCCCAGATACAACTGCGCAAAGAGAGAGAAAAAAAACAACTTAATATCCAATACATCAGTTAATTTGAACCGAGTTTGTGATCTAAAAGTGTATCATGAAAGAGGAGCTTGATGCTATTGCACTACTGTAAATGTGTCGAAAGTGTCTTCACTGTGCAAGATGACTGGACAAGAGAGAATACACACAAAAGCAAGAGAGACTCTCACCAAACGATAAATAAGACATATCTCCGGTGATTATAACGTTATGTTGAGCGTATAGACAAAACTAGCCCATGTTAGCATCAGCTGTTTTTGTTTATCGACACACGGAACTCAAGGCAAGACCGAAAATATTAGATTTCAAGTGCGAAATGTATCCAACATTATCCAGACCTAAAGCATTTCATAAAGAGAGGCCAAAAGCGTAAAAGCACAGAGAAGGGGAAAAAATACAGAAAAAGTGAATGATAAACCGGAAGTTGTTTCTTGTTTGCTGTAACCATGTTTCACAGCTATACAAACATGGAATTACTAAACGTTGTTTTGTAAATAGCTGTGATCGGCTTTATGAAGAAAAAGTGTGATTCAGGTATGATTCAAACTGTATTTCTTAAGAAAACATTAGTTATATTTGGCTCATGTAGGAGACCCCTGTGAGTCAGGACCTGAGCATGGAAACACAGCCCGACATTATCAGAAACGTCCCGAGACCGGTGAACCAGGGCCAGTCAAAATGTCCCCCTTCATTTCTAATATCATCCACTCATCCTTGACCTCCGGAACTGTTCCATTATCACTCAAAACTGCCTCTGTTACCCCTATTCTGAAAAAACCTGGATTAGATCCCAACAACTTCTTCAATAATCTGCGCCCCATCTCTAATTTACCTTTTATATCCAAAATTCTTGAAAAAGTAGTCGCCTCTCAACTTCACACCATCTCATTTCAAACAGTCTCTATGAACATTTTCAATCTGATTTCCGTCCACTTCACAGCACTGAAACTGCACTTCTTAAAATCACAAATGATCTCCTCATAGCTTCTGACTCTAATTTACCATCTATTCTCATCCTCCTCGATCTAACAGCAGCATTTGACACCATCTCACACAGCACTCTCATCCATAGGCTTAAATCTATTGGCATCTCCCACATTCCTCTCTCTTGGTTCACTTCCTATCTCTCCCGATCGCAGTCAATTCATACAACTGAAATCCCACCAATCCAATCCCTTCCCTGTCCCAGCTGCTGTGCCCCAGGGCTCTGTCCTGGGTCCCCTTCTTTTCATCATCTACATTCTCCCTCTTGGTTCCATCTTCCGTAAACACAACATTCATTTCCATTGCTACGCGGATGACACCCAGCTCTACCTCTCCTCTAAACCCACTGCATCACTTCCACCAGCCTCTCTTACCCTCTGTCTGCAGGAAATCAATTCCTGGTTCTCTTCAAATCTCCTCAAACTCAACAGCTCTAAAACCGAAGTCCTACTGGTAGGCACCCCTTCCACTCTCTCAAAATCAAACAGTTTCACAATTTCTATCAATGACTCCACTGTCCTCCCCTCCCCTCAAGTCAAGAGTCTGGGTGTCATCCTCGACAGCACCCTTTCTTTCCACTCCCACATCAACAACATCACTCGTTCTGCCTACTTCCACCTTCGCAACATCTCTCGTCTCCGTCCTTCTCTCACTCCTCACACCACAGCCATACTTGTCCACAGTCTAGTCACCTCCCGGATCGATTATTGTAACTCTCTCCTCTTTGGTCTCCCCAATAAATCCCTCCAGAAAACTGCAGCTTCTCCAAAACTCTGCAGCCCGCATTATCACCAGGACGCCCTCCCGCCATCACATCACCCCCATCCTTCAACAACTTCACTGGCTCCCCATAAAACAACTGATTCACTTTTAAAATTATCCTAAATACTTTCAAAGCTATCCATAAACCTGGTCACTCCATAACCGTACATCTCTGACCTCACTCCAACATCTCCACTCCCTCTCAGTCACTCCATAACTCAGGTCACTCCCCCTCTCTCCAGCTCTCTGTCCCCTCTCTCCAGTCTTATTTCAATCAGGGGGGCAGAGCCTTCAGCCGTCACTCTGCTCATAACTCAGCTCTCAGGAACTCTCTCTCACTCCTCAGACCTCCGCAACATAGACACCCTTCCACTTTTCACCAATCTCAGACTCAAAACTCACCTCAGTTCAGACAATCCTACACACCACATAACTCAGTCACTCCAACACCACATAACTCAGTCACTCCAGCCACATAACTCAGTCACTCCAACACCACATAACTCAGTCACTCCAACACCACATAACTCAGTCACTCCAACACCAACCATCATCCAGTTCTGTACTGTGGGTTTTATTCTGTTGTTTTATTCTGTTGTTTTATTTTGTTGTTTTATTCTCTTGTACAGTGTCCTTGGGTGTTCTGAAAGGCGCTTTTAAATAAAATGTATTATTATTATTATTATAAATGATTTAGTGTAGATCTACTCACGTTGTCGCCTGCCGGCTCGTCCTCGGTAGCGGACCTGGATAACATAGGCCAAGAAACAGAGGATGGCCCCGATCCACAGCAGGATGGAGAAGCCCCCAAAGAGCAGGCGACAGAACTTGAGCCACTCTGGTGTGGTGGGGGGCGGGAGTCAGGGCGTTGGGACCATCCCGAGTCAGGTACTCTGCTGCCCTGGGCGTTGGTCAAACCCTGGACAGGAATACACATTTTTAGGACAGGAGGAGTATTGTCACGGGTAAATATATAGTTTTGTGTTAGTTGTGTACCTGGACGATATCAGTGTTGTACTTCCGGCAAACCTCCTCGACAGACATTTTGTGTTCCGTCTGAAAAAAAGGAAAACTTCATGATTTCAAAGCCTGGAGTACTACAGTTTGATGAGTGATCACTAAATTGACCCAGGCGCTTTACATTATTGATCAATATTCTTGGAGGATTTCCCATTGAAATGAGGAGCTCAGGTCAAGTTACAGAAACGCCAATGAAAAAAGAATGCTGATGTTGGCCATAAATGATGATGTTACGTTTGTCTGCTGCTTCACATTTGAATCCATAGAAAGTAGTTTTTGGACAGGAGCTATATTCCCTTTGTTCCAGGATTAAAAAGTCCAATGAAGTGAATCTGAGTCGGAGCAGCAGCTGCTCAGAACAGCCCTGTGATCTGTGCTCGCTCAGCGTCCTGTTCAATTGCAGCGGGACGTCCAGCCTCAGAACACTGGAGCAGAGCCGCATGGACTTTGGATGAACCCACCAAAGACTCACGTTTCTGCCATGTTTAATAAATGATTGCATGAAATTTTAGGGGATTTCTTCTAAAGCATTTCAAAGAACACTTGGCTTCAAAAAGTTGAAGCAGAAGTTGAGGCTGTGTGATCTTGCAATAAATTCTTTGGTACTTTTTATCTCGATCTACCTACGTACTTCTATTTGGGGAAAAAAAGCAGTATTTCAAATTCTCTCGGGATTTAACATTAATTTAATATATTTTTGGACAATGCATATCAGAAAGTTAGCCCCTTTCAGTCCTCTTTTGACCTCATTTTCAGAATATCATCGTGTTTCATTCTTGTGGAGTTAGTCTCGTTTCTCGTCTCGTGGTAGAAATAGTTCCATCCTTAATTGAAAAAGTGTTGAAACACGTACTATCGGCACTTCCTTCTTGAGGTCGTCCAGGTCCTTGCCTCTTTTCATCTTGGGCAACTTCTTCTTGTCCTTGTCCTGTCTTTGACAACATTTTTCAGCTGATTGTATTTCTGTTGCACTGGAGTCTGGTGATGTGACTTCGACGTTTGTTGCAGGTTCATCTTGCTTCACTTGTTTAGACTTTTGTGACATGTTGTTTTTAGGCTGAGGAGGAATACGTAGGCTATGAAGAAGAAAACTGTCGTATTGAAAGAGTTGTTGTGTTGCTTTTAACACCATGTGCAAATTTGTATATATATTGTAAACATGATTCTGATGTCACAAAGCAGAGTATATTGGCCATGATGTCACAAAGCAGTGTACAGTCACCATGACGATGATGTCACAAAGCAGTGTACAGTGGCCATGATGATGATGTCACGATGCGCCAACATTCCGCAACATCACCAACATTCTGCCGCTCCAAGAGATAGGAAAAATTGCAACTTTAACCACGGATCCTACAGAAAAAATGAGACTGGGAAATACCAAAAGCCAATCCAGCCTTGGGATGAAAATATCTACAAAACAAACTTTTAATGACAAAAATCGAACAAAAGATGCGACCTGTGACACGTGCCAAAATACAAAAAAGTAATAGTTGCTAGAATAATAAATAACTAGATGCCATTGCGAGTGACTGTTTAAGATCTTCCGCGACGAGTTTTTGTCTCTGTCTTTGTCTCTTTCTCTCTCTTTTTGTTCCTTTTCTTTATGGTATAGGGTAAAACACATACTTTGAGGACGTACAACTACAGTAGGTGGCGGTAAATGCCCCCCCCCGGTAAAAGACCGAGGGATACCGAAAGGAATGCCGCCCTTGGGATGAAAAATTTCTACAAAACGTACTTTGAACTTCTTTTAAATTAATCAATTAATAATTAAAAATGTATTTACAACAGTTGCCTGATAAAACAGCAGTAATCAAACAGAGAGCTATATAAACTATATAAACTATAAATGCAAACAGTTCATTACGTACTTGAAGTCTATTAAAAAAGGGGAAAAGAGTTGCAGTTTCTGAAATGTGTGAATAAAAAAATTATCAACTAATATGAAGAAATTCATAAAATAAGAATTTATTATATGGTTTCTTTAAGTCAATTGCAGGAGTTTCAAAATAACAAACATCTTTTAATATAAGACAATAACATATTTTACTGTTTATAAAAATATAGTTACTCATATCTGCTCAAAATGATCACAATAAAAAAATAAGTGAACCAAAAGTTTCTTCAGTCATTTGACAAAATGAACAATTTTTGGAGACAAAGGAGTTGAAAGGGTATATTAAATAAAGAATTGAATAATGTATTTCGTAAATTTGATTTTGAAAACAATATTTGTATTGTTATGGCCAGGTTTTCTTCCAGTTTATATTTTGTATTGTGGAGCACCAAAAGAAAGAAAAGAGGAGAGAAATGTTCATGGTATTTTGAAATAGTTCCGGTGTATGGTGGTTATTACAATTTTTGTAAAGTAAATTGATGCCATTTAGTTTTTGTTCTATTGAATTGTCAGTAGGTTTGTAAAGGATGAAATACATTTTATAAAATGAAGCAACGCAGGGGGAATGGATTGTATGACAGAATTATATTCTCGAAATGGAATTGTAAAATTATACTTCATCATAAACTGTTCATAAGACAGATAAGAGCCATGTTCGTCAAGTAGTGAAACAGTGTTAATAATATTCATTTGAAACCACTTAGGGAAAAACAAGGATGTTTCTTAATCGTTTATGAGCTCATTATTCCACAAACGTTCTATTGCTGATAGCTTTTTGTATCTGAGTTTAGTTTTCTAAAAAACAAGCTGTCATCCGCAAACTGTGAGATCTTAATCTCTATTAAAATGATAAATTCTGGATTATTGACAATATTTACAGATAATAATTCAACGACAAAAATAAAAAATAAGGCACTCAAAGGACATGATGTACCTCAACTTTTAGTAGTGTTAAAGTTGACAATAGCAGAGCTATTGATACCTTTATAAAACAAAGCAATGATGTGTGTGAAGGAAGAGCCAAGGTGAAATAAATGAAGACATTCTAGATTCAATTTATGTTCAATGGCATCAAAAGCTCTGTAGAGGTGCACAAACAAAACTCGTGCCTCAGAATACACATCATCTGAATAATCAAGTAAATCAAAACTGATGTTGTGGCTAACGTGGCTTCCTTTTATAAAACCAAACTGTGTTTCTGCTATAATTTTGTTAAAACCTTGTTTTAATCCAGGCATGTCCAAACTACAGCCCGGGGGCCAAATGCGGCCCTCAAACCAATTTTTGTTGGCCCTCAGGCTTCCTGCTAAATTGGTCCAAACAGCAAAAAGTAGCACTTTTTACTGTAAAATTGGGAAAATTCAAGCATTTTCATGTTATACCAACCTGATATTAATGTTCCAAGACTTATTTAAGGTGTGGAGGCCCTTGTAACATTTTGAATGATTCACGTCATTGTAGGGTTGTCTGTGGCCCTCTGCTCCGTATAAGTTTCAAAATATGGCCCTCGGTGCTAAAAGTTTGGACAGCACTGTTTTAATCTGTTGGCAAGCGTCAGAGCTAAAATGTTGTAATTTGTCGTCAGGAGAGTGATTGGACACCAACTTTCTAGTGACATAAGATAGAATTTCAGTTTTTTGTATGTTTAGTTTGTATCCAGAAATTAGGCCAATATTATCAAGGACAAGCACTTTAGGTATGGAAATCTCTGGTCTGGTCAGAAACCGTAGAACATTGACTACGAAGCATTCATTTTACGTTTCTTCCAATAAATACCATGGATTACATTAACATTACTTTTTGCATTACCAAAATGCAAATAAACGGCATTATAAAATACCAGAAATGTTTGACAGTTGGCCAGTCATCGTTTACAACACAAATCAAGAATTTATGTTGTAATTTTATGCCGTGGTCAATACACCAATATATTTAAATTAAACTGAATCAATATGGAATCATTACCAGATTTATGTTTTTACTTTTCGCAAAAATCATGTCAAATAACACAATGTTGTAAACATATAAGCTTTTTATATGGTCTCAAACACATGACAGATGTTTTTGTGTGCATTTGTCTTGATTAGTCGTTTTTTGGGTGTTAAAATGTCTAAAAACGTGCTCCGTGCATCTGTTCTTTCTCGTTCATGCAGCGGACTGACTCACAAACCTCTGCAAAATCTTGTTTGCTTCAAAATGGCTCCAAAATGGAAAATATAGTGCGTGTCAACTTAATGTCAGTTGCTAGCTAATGTTAATGTCAATCTGACTTTAACATCATTCGCTTTAAAACCTCTAATTTAAGACTCAGAAAAGCGAGATCAAATCTGCGAATGGGTGTTTAACCTGTAGACATCTGGAATTATTTTAAGATAGATTTTAAGCAGTTAAATGAATAAAACGTAGTCCCCATTTTGGCGCTGTCAGTTGGGCTCAGCAATAAACAGTGATATATTTGAACTTCTAAGTCAAACACGTAGTGGTAATGTCAAATGTGATCAATAAGTGTGATGTATGCAGCCGTCTCAAACAGATGACCGGACACTACGGCAAATCAAAGAGTTGGTCACATCATTTATTTCCATTTTCTGACAAAACTCACACAAAACAAAGCAGAGACCACACTGAAAAAAGAGAGATCCTCCTGGTTTTTTTTCCATAGATATCGCAATTCTTTTGTGGATGTTTTCTTTCCTTTTATGCATTTTTCACATCCACTGCATTTCATTAATGAAATCGGAGAGAAATCTCTTTTTTCCCCGAGGACACAGAAATATTTATTTCTTTTAACAAGGGGGGAAAAGGGAAGGAGAAGGGTGCGGTGTTTGGAAGGAATGGAGGTAAAGTGGACAAATGGCAACAGGGAAGGAGCATTTCGCACTGTGTTCACAATTAGACAAACACATAAGGGTCGACAATGGGCAGGGAAGGGGTTTTTTGGGATGTAAATGTGTCGTGTGCTTTGTCATGTCCGAAATGAAAAACAAGCAGCTTTCAAACCCAATCCAAACTTAATTATTTATATTTTTTTTACAAAACTTTAACTAAAGGTAGGAATGCTGTTATCTTTGTCGAGGTGACAGTTTCAATAGAGAGTAGAAAGTTTGCGTATTGTTAATGGCAGTGAAGGCTAAAAAAGTTAAGGAATAAGGAAGAAAATCCAATTTTTTCTGATTTAGACCAAAGCTGCCGTGTTTTTTCTGCTCGCCGTAAGAAAAATGCAGTCAAGATGAAACATTTTTATTCCACAAACGGTGTAATTTATCACAAACGACTTAACAGTGTTGCAGTTATAGTAGTAACGGCAACAAACAGTGTTACTGGCAAGATGAGCGCTGTTCAAACTTTGGATAGAAAAACAAATGGAGAAGAGCGAGAGAGAGATTCACGAAAACACCAGATGCCTTCCCACTCGTCCCCTCCGGTCCGTGCCTCTCTCTGAAGTCTTGGCATTTTGTGATTTGAAATTTCGAGGCGAGGCGAGGAGAGGGGAAGGTGAGGCGCGATGTGGGAGCGATGTGGGGAGTAAACATCTCGTACAGGCGGAAGTGGAGAGAGAAGAGAGAGGTTTAGAGGAGGGGGAAGGACGGGTGAGAAGGAAATGATGCTCTGTGATAATTTTTTAGTAGTAAGTTTCTTTTTCAATCCAGCCTGAAAGAGAAGAGAAGAAAGTTGTTTTTAAGGTCTTCCTGAATGCTTACTGTAAAATGTGACAACTAAAACAGGAGTAAACCAGGAGTAAACCAGGAGTAAACCAGGAGTAAACCAGGAGTAAACCAGAGATAAAACCAGGAGTATAAACCAGGAGTAAACCAGGAGTAAACAGGAGTACACGAATAGACCTTTTTAAATAAATACATTTAAATTTAGGCGAATGGAGGCAAAAAGTGGAGTGGAACATAACGTGATTTCAATGGACACGTTAGGATTAGCATCATAAAATATGAAAACATCAAGTAGTTTGTGGAGTAATATCAGAGCATTTTTATCTGATGTTAGTCAATGATTGAAAATATGTTATGCTTTATTTCATTTGCCTGGAGTTTTGAACGTTTTTTGATGACAGGGCATTTTAAAGGGCTCTAAAAAAGTACCAAAGGACGAACCAAAGTAGGGTGTATAATACCAAGGTCCAGGAGTTATTAAACTACTGTGTTACAACTAGGACAAAACTGGGTCTATACAAGAACCAAACCGCGTCTAAACCAGGAACTACAAGAGTCTCAAGTTGTGTCCAAATTCACACCGGACGCCCGACTTGGACGCCTGTACATTTGAAGGCAGTTGCGCATCCAGAGACGTCCTGGATAGTGAAATACATACTGGAGCGTAATCTCTGATTGGTGCTGCGTCATGTCGCCAGCAAAAAGTTCAGCATTTGTCCAACTTTCTTCCGTCAGACGCTCAAAAGCAGGATTCGCACCGAAAACGCTCAAAACACGCAGCAACAAACGCTGGCGCGGCAGGACGCGCGACTTTGAGTGTAAACTGGACGCTTTGGCGCTGCAGTGGGAACGCTCCTTAACGCTGCGTCTGTACTTGGTTTAGTCCTGGTTTAGCTCTAATTTTGATGTGTGGTTTCAAGGAAGACTAAACCAGTTGCTGGGTGTTATTTGCAGAAACTGTCTCACCTCCTGGGTTTCGGCGAAGGATGAAGTTTTCGGATCTCATCGTAAACAAAGATGAGAAACTGTACGGAAAACGCACAGAACACCAGCTGGGCCTGAACACAGAGGACGAGTTAAAGCAACGGGACGAGGCAGAACGAGGTACAGAGGTTTTACACGTACTTGAGTGGTACATCCGTAGTGCCACGTCCATACCCGGGGCAGTAAGGACAAGAAGGCAGCCAGAGCCGTCTCCTCGAACAGACCAAAGATCAATATCTTATTCCTGCAGGAAAATGACAAATTCAATTATAACCTTTAAATTTCCATACATCTTGCAGGCTGTTTATTGTGTGTCCAAGATAGAAATACAATCTACAGGTAAATGAAAGCGCATCAGACTTGAGCAGTATGCTGTATAGCATCTGTTCAAATGCAAACAGTTTCCAGAACTCAACTCATGCCCTGGCTGAAACACAGAGTTGCGCCTGGTTTTGCAGATGATGACGTCGGCCCACTGCACCACCACGATACTGACGAAGAAGGCTGTGTGGCACGTGAACTCCACGATCTTTCTCTGCTCATACGTCTGCACAAAATGAAGAGCAATGTCAGCAAATGCTCCTACTTTCAATTAAATGTAGTTTATTGTCCTCCAATAAACTCGACCTATGATTGTGTGTCACTGAATAGGAAGTTTATGTTTAAATGTTCAAATACTTTTGACTGATTTTATAATGGAGCTACACAAAATTAGAAAAGATAAATCAAGGTAATTGAGAACATCAGGAAAATTATAGACTTAAAAAAAAATACACCTTGGTGTTATTGTGATATATAGCCCAATTTGTAATGTTGATTTATGAACAATTACAAAAACATGAAGTCAAATTTTTATATTTTGCTTTTGGTTCAAAAGCCAGTAAGAAATCAGAGTTAGTTCCTCACTGTGGGTTGCCAGATCCTACAATTAAAATGATTTTGCCTGATGTGCCCTCAATATATGTCAACTAATGGCTACCCAGAGTCAATTGTGATCGTTTTAAAACCAGCAGGAGGTACAACTATTATCTTTAACTGTGGGTTTCAGATTAACGAGTTTGACGTTTCACATTACCCATTGTTGGCCGTAGCTGTCCTCCAGGTCGTTGTTGGAGCGGTCGTCCCAGTTGAGTCTGATGCCGACGAGGTGAGACGGCAGGAAGCCGTTTTCAGCCATGATGACGAAGTATGCAAAGAACCCGCCCAGAGCCTGGATCATGCCTGCACACAGAATGCAATAGGTTCAGGACAAAGTGAATTACATACAGCCGAGTAGAAGTAATGACCTGCAGATCTCTGGTAAACCTTAAGTTTGTTTGTGTGTGTCAGTGACTTCAGCTTAGGTCAGGGCTATTCAACATAAATTTCAGAATTTTCTGAGGGCCAAGGACTCTGGGCCGGAGGTGGACAAAACGCCACAACTGTAACCACTGTAATCTGGGTTGCACAAAATGTATCAACAATATTTCGATAAATTTAGTTAATAAATATGTTAATAACAATAAAATAACTACTGATAGAATAGATTTCTGTGAGAAATAACCAACATTGTTTTGCAAAAGGGCCCATCCAGTACTGAACCAGAATTAAACTAGGACTAGACTACATAGTACTAAGGCTGTAGTACCAACCAGGTCCGAACCAGGACCAACCGTGAATCAAAACAATCTAAAGCCCAGTTAAATGGGGACTAAACCAGACCAAACCGCGTCTAAAACTAGTCTAAACCCAGAAATAAATCAGTAAACAAGCTATTTGGAGATGGGTCGGATTAAATTTATTTGGAGGCCTGATTTGGCCTTACGTTGAATCGCCCTGGCTTAGAGTGATGGATGAGTCAGCCCTCCTAGTCCTCAGTCTCCGCTTCCTCTTTGGAAGACGTGACAGCGGGGTCGAGGAGATCCAACAACATCCCAGTTGAGGTCAACAAATCTCCACCCGCACCATAAACGGTTTTGGTGAAGCGCTGCTTCTCCTTCCTCGTGTCGGACGGCTTGCCAGAATTTCTTTGAGGCCGATTGATAGTCCTCCACTCCTCCCAGCCCCGGGTTTTATCCTTGGTGACAGCACAAGCTGAAGTGCGCTTGGCCTGCCGATACCTGTAAGCTGCCTCAGGAGTCCCACAAGCCAAAGAGGCCTGATAGGCCTCCGTCCTCAGCCTGATGACATCCCTTACTTCCAGAGTCCACCACCGGGCTCGGGGGTTGCCGCCGCGACAGGCACAGCGACCTTGCGATAGGCACTGCGACCTTGCGACCACAGCTACGAGCAGCCGCATTGACAATGGAGAACATAGTCCACTCATATTCAATGTCTCCAGCCGGGATCTGGGAGAATCTTTCCCGGTGGTGTGAGTTGAAGACCCTGCTGACACAATGCGCTTGGGCCTGCCAAGTCTGTCCGGCTTCCTCCTCCAACAGCAAATCCAACTCACCACCAGGTGGTGATTGGTTGACAGCTCTGCCCCTCTCTTCACCTGAGTGTCCAAGACACGCGGCCAAGACACGACAATAAAGTTGATCATTGACCTCCGGCCTTGGGTCTCCTGGTGCCACGTGCACTGATTGACACCCTTGTGCTTGAACATGTTGTTCTTTATGGACAGTCCATGGCTAGCACAGAAGTCCAATAACTGAATACCGCTCGGGTTCAGATCGAGGAGGCTTTTCTTCCCGATCACCCCTCTCCAGCTGTCACTGTCCTTGCCCACGTGGGTGTTGAAGTCCCTCTGTAGAACAACGGAGTCCCCAGTCGGTGCACTGTCCAGTACCCCTCCCACAAACTCCAAGAAGGCCAGATACGCTGCACTTCTGTTTGGCCCATAGGCCAACACAACAGCGAGAGACCTGTTCCCAACCCGAAGGCGACCCTCTCGTACACTGGGGTGAAGTCCAACACATGGCAGCTGAGCTGTGGGGCTATAAGCAAGCCCACACCAGCCCGCCGCATCCCTCCACATGGGCAATGCCAGAGAAGTGGAGCCCCTCTCGAGGAGATGGGTTCCAGAGCCCAAACTGTGCGTGGAGGTGAGGCCGACTATATCTAGTTGGTATCGCTCAACCTCCCGCACCAGTTCCGGCTCTTCCGGCCCCCCCAGCGAGGTGACGTTCCATGTGCCGAGAGCCAGTTTCTGTCTCTGGAGACTGCCACACAGACTTCTCTGCACGAGGCCCCTTACGGATCCTCCTGCAGGTGGTGGATCCACGGGAGGACGCCCCCTCGTCGCTCCTTCGGGCTGTGTTAGCCCGGGCCCCGTGGGGGAAAGGCTCCAGGGTGGGGCCCCGGTAAAGCCAGTCAGGGCGACATAACTGGCCTTGTTTTTCTTCTCTTCATGAAGGGCTTCGGAATAACTGTTTCCATAATCTTTTTCTATGAAACACTACAAGACAATGATATTATCTGGAAGTTTTTTCTAGCAAGTTTTAGGTCAACTCTAAAACTCCAGAACAATATATACAAGTTGTCATTTGTTACACACTGTCCTAAGCATGTGTGGTATAATATATATCAGGAGTGGTACCGATCTGTCCGTAGGCAATGCTGATGAGCCGCTCGTTCACCAGTTTGTCTCTGGCTGGGTTTCTGGGCTGGCGCTTCATGATGTCGCTCTCTGCTGCTTCATAAGCCAGAGAAATGGCTGGGACCTGAAGAGAAACAGAACATCAGGAGAGGCTAACATAACACTGCCATCTGTGATTATATTGAAAGAGCAGACTTTTTACTTGTTTCATGGACCGATAAAAACATTTAATAACACATTTTGAGAATTGTTATATAATTTTTAATATAATTTTTTAAATCCTTAAATGATAAGACTTGTCAGATGTTGCTGGATTGCGAGGTTATCATTGGAATTAAGGCCGTTGATTAGAACAGAATTTATTAAATCATTTCTTTATGTGAACAGTTTTATCTTTTATTTTTCAGTGAAGCATCTGTGAGTTCGCTGAAAGAACATATATAATCAAATGTATTTTTGTAGTTGATTGATGCAACAAGTATAATTTCCATTAATTGCGCACATGCACAGTCTATAGTGTCTGAGGCAGATGAGAAGTACAAGAGGAACCCGTGTGACAAAGTTCTCACCATGTCCGGTGCCAGGTCGATGCAGAGGATGGTGAATGGTGCCCAGCGGCAGAGGGATGTTGACCAGGATAAAGACAGGAAGGGCGTGATCTCTGGGATGTACTGGTCAGAGTGTAAGCAATGGACTTCTTCAAGTTGTTCAAAGATAAGCGACCTGCCAAGAAAACAAAGAATAAGAATTAGCACAAGAAAAAAATACAACTAATTATTTCTAGAAGTTTGTTGTCTATAATATTTATTCATATTATCGAGCACACTCCAGAAATCTGTTTGTAGGATATTTATTTACTGCTGAAAGACAAATTTGCTTGTTAAGATTTGTATTAAATTAGTCAATCAGGAATGACTATAAAGCAGGGGAAGTAACTTCAAGATTTCCATAAAAAACATCTAAACATTGATTTAATTGAGATATCTATGCAACGTAAACCAGAGGCCAAAAAGAGTAAGTTGTTTGTATGTGTTTACTTTCTACTTTCAAAAATAGAAACAAATGTGTAAAATCTCTCATCCTCTCCACTTCTCGACTCCGGTGACGATGGAGGCGAAGTTGTCGTCGAGCAGGATCATGTCTGCGGCCTGTTTGGACACGTCAGAGCCAGGAGATGCCCATGGCCACTCCGATGTCCGCTTTCTTCAGGGCGGGAGAGTCGTTAACGCTCGTCTCTGTTACTGCAACAATGGCTCCCTGAACAAACACATACACATAAGAGGCTCGTGAACTCGTGGAGGGCAGAAAATGAAGAATGAAATACTTAAAGGACACATTACTCATTGTTTGTATTGTTATTTGCCTTGAACATGCTGTTGAGTACATTTGCTTTGACAGCCCAACTAAAAGTAATGTACATTTGAAAATCACACTTACTTTCTATCAGTCAGTCGTTCTCATCATCGAGATTGGTGTTTAGCACGCCATCTACTGGCAGCAGAGGGAATAACCAGGAAAGAAAAACAAAAGCTAGCGGTTAACAACCTGCCCTGACGATTTTGCCAATAAACAAACATCGTTGTAGTAAAGTGCAATTTTACAGCACAAATGAAATCTGGAAAATTTGAAACAGGTAGTTTTCTGAGGCGCCGAGCCAAAGGATCTTTGTAAACAGATATACTGCAGTGCAAGTGTAAAGGAGCTAAACTAAAACTCCAGGTATGTTTCTGATGAGGGAACAATGTTTTTGTAAAGGATAAAAGCTCAAAAACAGTCTTAATTCTGAGAACTACGTAGAGGAAGTAGAGGATGAAGTACAAGTACAAAATGTAGTCTATAAGATAATTCATATAGAAATACTTCCTAAAGATTATTTGTGTCCAGATATGAAGTGATTATTATAGTTAAATAGTATATATAGAACATTTTAATGTTGATATATTCATAATTTAAAGAACAAGTCAATTTTTCAATTAGATAATTGCATAAGCTACCTTCATTGGGTTTGCCAGTATCAGACGACTTTAAGCCAAATGGGAGTTTGTTTGCTCAATAAATGTCAGGGTAATGACATCACAGTTTAAGCAGCATTTATAGTAATTAAAAGCACATTTGCCTTTCCTTCTTGTGTCAGGATGTCTTGTTCATTTGGCACTTACCTGTCTCTGGCAGCCCTCCACGAGATGACTGAGCTTCTGCTGAGGGGTAAGTTCTGGCAAAGACAATCTCTGTGTGGTTCTTCAGGATGTCTTCCATCTGATCCTGTGACAAGTCCTTCAGGTCTGTGCCGTGGATCACACACGCCTTTGCATCCCTGAAACCCAGACAACAAAGCTGCTCACAAACATGTCCAGGGGAGTATATAATATGAATGTACAAACATTTATGTGCTGGTTCATCAGTTCATCTTTTGTCTGCCTTATTCTCTAGACAGTTTTGGTATATTTTAAACCAATTTCTACAATTTTGGATTCAACAATTTCCAATCAATTTTGGGATACTGCTGCCTCGTGTTGTCATGATACTAACATTTCAAACTTTCTTCATGGTTATTACAAGTTTTATACATAGTTCTGATAAAGCTGGTTTTAAAACTGTTCTGTTCTGTCCTGTTTATGTGATTATTTTCAGTATCAATATTTGGTAATGAATGTCTAGTTTCAATACTTAGTTTTAGAATCGATTAGTATCTGATTTTTTATTACTGTTTGACCACCAGTGCTGACTGATGATAAACACTTTGAACCTGGTCGGACTAGTCGTACATTGTGTGTCCACGCCGTTGAGCCACCATTACATCCCTGTCCGACATTCAACTAACTTTAAATAATGGATAGAATCTTGCAGTGGTATGTTCCTCTTAGTTACCTGGGGGTTGACTTGGCTGACGGGGATGTTGAGCCGTAATGCAATGTCCTCCACGGTCTCGTTGCCTTCAGAGATGATGCCCACACCTTTAGCGATGGCCTTTGCTGTGATTGGATGGTCTCCGGTCACCATTAATAACCTAAGAGGAAGTACAAACACAGCTTTGAGCTTCAGATGTTTCGGAGATTCAAATCAAAAACCTAAAAGTGTTGTAAAGGTTTACTATTGAACATTTATTTTTAATAATGAATAAGTATATCACAAGTGAAAACTGGGCTCCAAACTACTATTTCATGATTATTCAATTTGCTTTTTAGTCAAATTCCTAGTCAAAATTCCTGTTGAGCTAGTGAGTCCAAGTAATTACTCTTCTCAACCATGAAGTCTGTCTAAGTGTTGATGCAGAGGGAGAGCTGACATGATTGACACAGTGTGTGGCTGGGCCGTAGACAAAAGACTGATCACTTTATCATTGCTCATATTTATCCAAACATGACTTTTGTTAAAGTTTAGTTTGTCAAAAAAAAAAAAAAAATAGACTTTCAATATATTTTCTAAATATAAACAATAATGCAATAACGACTTTTAATCATTCCATTTAACCCCCCAAAAATAGTCACACTTCTTCCTTCAAAGTCTGAAATCTGCTCCAAACACCATGCTTTTACCGACAGAGGACTTGGATTCCAAAGATCCAAGCTGATCACTGACGATTACAAATGACTGAATCTTGATCCTGATTAAATGTGATTAAATGCACCGCCCTACTCCAGTGTAATCATTTTCCCATAAATCCCTCCCGTGTTTTTATGCTCTAAGAGAGAGCGGACCTTGATTTCCGGCCGAGCGGCACTTGCCCACAGCGTCGGGCACCGCGGCTCTGGGAGGGTCGATCATGGACATGAGCCCCACGAAGCACAGCTCGTCGGTCTGGAAGTTCACATCATCTGTGTCGAACGCAAAACCTTTGGGTACTTGTCCTCGGCATGAACAGGTGGCAGAAACCTGCAGAAAGGGGAAAATGTGTGGAAGGTTAATAAAATGCAATTTTATGTATGAAAAGTCAAATATAAAGAAACAATGCACAGGACTACTTTGACATGCCAAAAAAAGGTCAAAAGCCAATTGCTGATAAATGAGCTGGAAGCGCTTTACAATGTCATCTCAACAGACGTTTCTCAACAATTAGGAAAAACCAGTTTAAAGTGTGTTCCAGTGCCTTTTTTCATATCGGAAGGGGAAAAATCCAGTTACTAAATGCCTGGAACGCACATTATATTGAGTAGTTTGTGTGATTGTCTCACCCAGCACTCTCTCCCCAGCCCTCCCAGCTCCATGTAAGCGTTCTGGAAAGCCTCTTCATCTCGTCGTCCATGGGCTGCTCTTTGCCCTGGACCATGTGGGTGGTACAGCGGGTCAGGATCCTCTCTGCGCCCCTTCATGACGAGAGGTAACGGTTGTCGTTCTCGTCCTCTGTCTCATGGATGGAAGCTGGAGGGATTCAATTCCATTTTTTAAACCAATTTAATGATCAGTCTATAACGCTGTAAGATTTGTCTTAAATATTTGAATGTTACCAGTTTACAATTACTATTACTTTTAATCTTTCCTTTGTACAAATAGGTGCTCAGTTAGAACTGACTGACCTGGTACTTGTTGTTTGTAAGGGTGATCTCGGCCACCTTCTTGTTCTTGTCCTCATGATTTTGACTGGTCCACACGACAGCTCGATACACTTGAGCAGAGCGGACTCTGAGGCATCTCCAGCCACTTCACGTTTTGAGGATGGGCAAAGAATTCCTGTCCCGCCTTGAACACAGCGACGGTTACACAGAGTGCCACCACGGGCCAGAGTACCCAGGTGGGGAACTCTGTGTCGAAAGAGCAAAACCTAGAACATAATGGTGTATCATCAGGTTCATTGATCAGAAACAGTATATCGAAAAGTGAATAAATCAAATGCAAAGGTATGATAATGTACATGTTTGAAACGGATCTCCGGTTTTGTCTATATACTTCAATTCTAAAGTAATGTCTAAACTTAATTATTATATACTGTTGCTGGTGGAAACGGGAATTCAAAATGGTTAATTTGATTAAAAATGTAAAATACATATATCACGAAAGGTATCGCTAATCCGATAATATCGATAATTCCAAACCACAGACCGGGGTTAAACCCAGTTTCAGTTCAATCTGAGCCCTCTCTGTGCGTGACTTGCATGTTTCTCCCTGTGTCTGGGTGGGTTCCTCCGGGTGCTCCGGTTTCTCCCATCAACCCAATACATGCACAGATAGGTCAATTCCTCTCGCTGAGGTTGTGATCAAGCCGAGCACAAAGATCTGGAGACGAGTCCCTGGGCGCTGCACTGTGCGGCTGGACTGAGGTGCCCACGGACAGGAGCGGTAGGCGCCTCAGCCCAGCCACATCCCTACGGGACAATAAAGTGTACCTTAACCCAGGAGGCAGCGCCATAGCTGAAATTCAGCGCTTTGGCAATTGAAGTTTTAAATAGTGTAGTATTTGATCTTGGTTGTTGCTTGTTTACATTAGATTAGTCAATTGTATAACTAAGTATGTGACACTTTTCACAATACATGACTGAAACTTTTTTTATACACTCCATATTGCATTGACCTGTCCCTGTAAATCGATTACGTTCATCTGTGCAAGCTTTTGTTGAAGTCCCAGTATTACAGAGATTTGACCATAAACCAAGTTTATTCCAAGTTTATTCCATTTATCCGGGGCCGGGTCACGGTGGCAGCGGTCTGACTTTTTACACCCCAGACACTTCCACCAGCTCCTCCCGAGGGATCCCGAGGCGTTCCCAGGCCAGCCGAGGGACATCCAGTACCTCAAGCGTGTCCTGGGTCTTCCCCGGGTCCTCTTCTCAGTGGGACATGCCCGGAACACCTCCCCAGGGAAGAGCCCAGGAGGCAAAAGATGCCCGAGCCAACTCAGCTGGCTCCTCTACACGAGGAGCAGCAGCTCTACTCTGAGCTCCTCTCCTGAGACTAAGCTCTCACCCCATCGCTAAGGGAGCACCCAGATTCTGTGCGGAGGAAACTCATTTGCGACCGCTTGTATCCGCTTGTATCCGCGATCTTGTATTGCGACCCGCTAAATCGAGAACTTTATCTTTTGACTCAGCTCCTTCTTCATCACAGCGACTGCATCACTGCAGATGTTGCATTGATCCGCCTGTCAATCTCACGCTCCATCCTTTTCTCACTTGTGAACAAGACCCAAAGGTACTTAAACTCCTCCATTTGGGGCTAGGACTCCCAACCATTGCCTCTGATTTAGAGGTCCTCATCCCAGCTGCTTCACAATCGGTCACAAACAATCCCAATGGATGTTGCAGGTCCAGGTTTGATGGAGCCCTCAGGGCAACATCGTCTGCAAACAGCAGAGATGAGATCCTGTGGTGCCCAAACTGGACACACTCGGACCCCTGACTGCACCATTGAACGCCTTCTCCAGATCCACAAAGCACATGACTGGTTGGGTGAACTCCCATGAACCCTCAAGCACCCGATAGCGAGTATAGAGCTGGTCCAATGTTTCACAATCAGGACAAAAACCACTCTGCTCCTCCTGAATCCGAGGTTCGATTGTCGGTCAGATTCTCCTCTCCAGCACCCAAGGATAGACCTTATCGGGGAGGCTGAGGAGTGTAATCCCTCTATAGTTGGAGCACACCCTCCAGTCCCCCTTCTTAAACAGAGGGACCACCACCCCGGGCTGTTAGTCCAGAGGCACTGTCCCCGACCACCACGCAATGTTGCAGAGACGTGTCAGCCAAGACAGTCCTACAACATCCAGAGACAAAGTACGGATAAGGACGGATTTCATTCACCCCCGAAGCCCTGCAACCGAGGAGCTTGCCAACAACCTCAGTGACCTCAGCTTGGGTGATGGATGAGTCCGCCTCCGAGTCCTCAGTCTCTGCTTCCTCTTCGGAAGACGTGACAGTGGGATTGAGGAGGTACTCAAAGTATTCCTTTCACCGTCCGACATCCCCAGTCAAAGTCAACAAGTCTCCACCCGCACCATAACCGGTGTTAGTGAAGCCCTGCTTCCCCCTCCTGAGGCGTCAGCTGGTTTGCCAGAATTTCTTTGAGGCTTACTTACTTACCCTTACTTCTGGTATCCACCACCGGGTTCAGGGGTTGCCACCGTGACAGGCACCTCCAACCTTGGGACCACAACTCCAAGCAGCCGCATTGACAATGAAGGTCGAGAACTTTTCCCACTCAGACTCAATGTCCCCTGTCTCCCCTAGGATCTGGGGGTAGCTCTCCCGGAGGTGTGAATTGAAGACCCTGCCAACAGAGGGCTTCGCCAGATGTTCCCAAAATCTGGCTATTTTATTTTATTTTTTTATGAAGTTGGATTTTTTTTCCAGGCTAACCTGGCATTAAGGCACACTAGTGTTCCCCGGCACGCTGGTGGAAGATCAGTGCAATAGAATGATATATCCTATTCAATCCGCAGACAGATCCCTCACCAGACTGATCCTCGGTGTGTCCGGCCTCGTGGATCTGATTGTCGAACACACATGTGAGCCACAGTCATACGGTTCTGGGTCAGAGGTGCCGGTTTTGTCCGAGCAGATGTGGAGGTGGAGCCCAGCGTCTCCACAGCCTCCAGGTTCTTCACCAGACAGTTTTACGCGCCATTCGCTTAGCCGTCAGAGTCAGACACACCTGAAGGAGAACAAGCAAAACACTGGGTAAATACACGCATTTGACAAGGAAAATTAGTATCGACACATTGTGAAACAGACATGATCATCTCAGGTGAATTTAGTCACAAAAGGTTGAAGAAGTATTATTCATTAACATTTGTTTTTGTGTTCTGGAGATGGTCATGTTGTTCGAGAGAATGCATTTCAATGTTAGCACAGTCCATAGAGCAAATGCAGAAAGCTGTGTATGAAGAGCGACGGGTTGCATTAGGATTCATGCTAAAAATACGCAAGAGCCAAGGGTCAAAAACAAAGGCAGCAAGTTGTAATCAAGCAGAGAAGATCTAATTCAGTCATTACTTTATAATCTTATGCTTATATCCTATAGTTATTACATTTAGCCAGTCGTTGTGAAGAAAGAGAGCACCGTAAAGTGACTGGCCTGGAAGAGAAACACATAGATGGAGAGAGACACTTAGGAGACAAAAGAAGAGAAGAGGGAAAAGAGGAGGAGAAGGAGAGAAGAAGGAGAAGGAGGAGAGGGTTAACTACACAAACAACACTGTCACGAACAAATGTAAAAGCACAAAGATTCACAAAGCCACGGAGACACCAGGCCACAGAAGAGAGACGCCACAAGGTCAGCCACATCACTGCACAACACAACAGTGGATTACACAGGATTAAATAAGAAAACACATTATTACATAACAATACAGACATTTTTCTACAAATATTTCTATACCTCAGTGTCAAAATTATGGTAAAAACTAAACATTTGAGAAGCAAAAATTACACACAAGTAAAAGTATTGTTAGTCCAATATAATGATCTGTAAAATTACACTGTAATATCTTGTCTTGTCCAAAAGAAGCTCCGCCTCTGCACAAGCTGTGTCCTCATTTAAAACCAGTGGAACCAGCTCTTTGACAGAGAAGCTGTCTGAGACTGTTTCTTTAGAAATAAATACAAATAAAACATTCACTCCTGATAATCAATTGTGCCAACATCAGTCCAGTTAACTATGTAACTGTTCCCTTACAAATATTGACACTGTTAAATTGTAGAGCATTTGTAAATAGTTGTTTGCGTCACTATAAGCTGATATGATAGAAACGTTTCTTTTCTATTCTATTTTTTAAATAAAATGTTATACTATTTGTAATGTTTTAGCCTAAGGATGGAAAGTAGCTCTTTTCGCTCAACACATTTTCTTTCCTTTTACTTATAAATAATGTGTTATTCATAATTTAAAAAATAGAATAAAAAGAAAAGTTATTATATTAAATATGTAGGCTTTCAAATAATATTTTATAGTTTCCGAAATTCCGTTTAGGGCTCTGAGTCAGACTTACTAACTTATTTAAAACAAATTAATTTGACATTTCCTCCAGACATTTTCATCTTCATATTGACATTTAACGACTGTAAAAGCAACTTTCAGGCTCGTTTTATCTATGTTTTATCAGTTAAATCCTTCGGCAGTTCATTGACTTGTCTTTTCTGTGACATATTTGCCGATACTACCAGGCGAACTAGGGCTGGGCATTGCCTATGACATCACGGTACAATACGTGTCCCGATACAATACAAAACCCGATAGTCGGACTTTGATACGATACACGTCCTGATTCATGGATATCCCTTAAAACCTGTGTTAAAAGTTGACTAAAATTATGTTTTGATTAAGTAGAATAACAAAATGCATTAGAATATCAAGTTCACATTGTCCTCAATATCAGAATACAACTTTCCTTTGATGAAGTCGCATTTTCAGCTCAGATTCATCCTTGATGCATCAGTTTGTAGGTTAAGAAGTGTAGAACTCAGCACTTTTGAATGACTTTATGTTGTTAAAAAGAATCACGATATGCATCTCTCTATCTATGCCAAGAAATCCATCACGATATATTACAATAACGCGAATCCCATTGGGAAGCAATCACAATAATGTGACTGCCTCAAAACAGCACTGTGATATGAACAGACATGTCAGAAGTAAAGGCAGTTCACTAGTTTTACTTTTGAGGAATGGAAAGATGTATTGATGCCTCATTAATGAATTATGTTTTAAAGATGAATTGGTTGCATTCAGGGTTCATAAAGCTGCTCTACTTTAAACAGAATGAACCCAGCCTCTTGTAAAATTGCTGCATCTCCCCAGGTTGTCAAGTGTAACCCTGTTTTCGTGCGCTGACGCTGCGGTGTCGTACTCACAGTGACCGTGGCGAGCAGACCCTCGGGCACGTTGGCCACGATGATGCCGATGAGGAAGATGACGGCCTCGAGCCAACTGTAGCCCAGGACCAGGGACAGGACGAAGAAAGACACGCCCAGAAACACAGCCACGCCTGTGATGATGTGGATGAAGTGCTCGATCTCTTTTGCAATGGGCGTCTGCGGCACGACAGGGTCAGAACAGGTCAGCTGTGACTTTTATTCTTAGTTTTCATTTGTGAAACACATATGCATTTGTGAAAAGTTTTAAGATTTATTCCATAAACATTGCTGATCACATTTGTAATGTTGATCTATTCATAATAGTGTTGTCACTTTTGATACTAAAGCATTTAATTGATTTCAATACAACAATGATAATTAATTATAATTAATACTCTTTTAAGGTCAAAGTCTTTGACATTTTCAACACAAAAAATGTGCTGCTTCTTTATTAAACATGTGGTCTTATACTAGTTCTGATCAAATTCAACATCATTTAAAAACTGTTCAGGAAAGACAGAATGTTGTCCTGTGAAAGTGCTGTTTTAATGTCGATACTTGCTCAAATGACTATCTAGTTTTGATACTAGTTTTAGATTCGATTAGTATCTGATTACAAATACTTTTGATAACCCTAATTTACAATTACAAAAAGAAACAAGATTTGTTGTTATTGTTTACATGTAATGTTTTAGTTCTCAAGCAGATTATCCACTCAGAAAGCAGAATAAACACCTCTTTTTGTTTCCCCCCAAAAATAAACATAAATCCCACTCTGTCGCACTCTGTGATATGACATCTAATGACATGCCACGTTCAGTTTTGATGGTGTGGCTATATCTGAATGAGAACTTACCTTTAAATCTTATGTTAAAACACAAAAATATGACTGTTACTGCATCAATTGTATTATTTAGGGCCACACTAGTCTCAGACATAATGACATGATAGTTGTACCTTGCCCGTCTCCAGTCCTGAGGTGAGCGTGGCAATGCGCCCCATCACGGTGCGGTCACCGGTGCAAACCACAATACCACGGGCTGTTCCTGCACACAGACCACACAGAACATTTAGAAAGCAACAGTAGAAGAACAGTATTCAAAGAGATCAAAACAACTAGATTTGTTCGAGGTCAATATTTATCATAGTATTATATCAGTCAAGTCGTTCTAAAACTGAACGCAACTGCGACATCAATACATCGACATTCCATCAAAAATGCAGAGACAATTTATACTCAACTGGCACAATTTTCTATCATTATTTGTCACATCATACCTGCTGTGTAATATATATGGATTTTGGCCCTTGTTTACAGTATAGTTGCTAGGTAACAGTTGTAGAATCACCTCTACCTGTGTCACATCTGCTGCTCATGACCAACTAGGAAGTAAAAATGTAAACGTCAACAACATTGTGAAACTAGGGAAAAATGTCCTCAGTAAAATCTGAAAGAGAATCGTGTTTACTGCGCTTTAGTGAAATGAGTAGTCTAACCAACCTAAGTCACGTGCACTTTATCATAAACTAGCACTAGAGGGCACTCTTTGTTTGAGTTTCCAGATGACAGTCCCTCTGACATCATGGTGACCTGCTGTAAAAGGTAACTGAACTGTGACAAAACAAACACTCCACAAACCATGTTAGCCGACACACAAAGTCAACACACAAAAAACAAACAGAATCTGTGGATGGCCCCGTTTCATATTTTACTTTTCTACACTAGAATCAACAGTCGTAATACATTTGATTTTGAGGTTTTCTTATGATGTTGGTCTAACCTTCGACACAGTTGGTGGAGAAGAAGGCGATGTTGCGTGTCTCCAGGGGGTTGTCATGGGTACAGTCAGGTGACCTGGTCTGAGGCTCTGATTCGCCGGTCAGAGAGGAGTTGTCCACCTGCAACGATCAATAGAAAAGGTATTTAACATCCTTCTTTAGTTTACAAATGATCATATCCTTCCTCTTGTAGAGTTTGCCATTCACCATGTATTAATGTGCCTATTCTAGTTTTAAGTTTTGAGGGTATAATATGATCAGGTACTCTCAATCAGAGTCAGAGACATTTATGTATGTATACATTTTGGATTATCCCAATAACAAACATCACAGTACATTTTTGCAGTTAAAATGTGTTGTTGTTGTTGTTGTTGTTGTTGTTGTTGTTGAAGTTAGGCTTGTCACAGTTTTAAGTGATGTATTGCTCCAGAAAATATCCCATTAAACAGTAATATTGAAACTACTTTATGGCACGGAGACAATAACCCTAAAGCAGGATAATACTAATGCACTGCTTTGTAAATGTACAATATTGTTAAAAGCATGTGCTGTAATGAATAAAGAGCAGAGTGAACAGTTGAACATCTAGAAAAACTTACTGTATTCAACCCTGAACAGCTAAAATTAGAATCATTTGCTGCTTTGTGTTTTGTTCTAAAATTACACAATGTATTAATTATGCCTTCCCTCCAAACAGTGATTTCAATATTATGTTGTGGACAAAATGTTGCACCTCTTTTGTTGGAGATAGAAGAGCACAATGTGTAGATTTAGTGTTGGAGCTCACCTTGCAGCCGTGAGAAGAGATGATGCACAGGTCAGCGGGGATCCGGTCTCCACCCTTCACCTCCACCAGGTCTCCAGCCACAACCTGCTCAGCGTTTATCTGCATCTTCTCCCCTTCACGGATCACCAGAGCTTGCTGTCAAACGAAAACACTTCGGTCAATATAGTCCTTTGCACTGTGAAATCTACAGTACTTCACCTCAACTAAACCCTTCTCCATCACTGCCCCCACGGATACAAACATTTCAAACTCAATTTAGATACTCTCTACTCTATACTTGATACCGCTTTAGATAATACAATTAAATAAAAATAAAATTATTGCCATTGTCTGAGCAAAATTCACAAACATAGGAACTTGTCTCGGCGTTAAGGTGCAACATAAAACACTGAGCAATAATAAAACATATATGAAATCAAAAGGGCACGCATTACATTTAAAATTACTTTAGTATAAAATTAAAATAGGCTTACTATGTATACAAGAATGTACAGTTAAATTTACAGATGTAGTGCAGAAAATGACAGTGCAGTGAGTGATTGATCAAATTGTAGTTAAAGTGGCAGGTGTTTAAGAAGTGTTCATGAGTCCAACGGCAGAGGGAAAGAAACTGTTCTTGTGGCGGGAGGTTCTGGTCCGGATGGGAGTGGCTCAAATAGTCCATATGTCCAGGGTGAGAAGGGTCAGCGGTGGTCCGACCTGCTCATCCCAGAGCCCTGGTGACGTACAGGTCCTGCAGAGATGGAAGTCTGCAGCGATCACCTTCTCAACAATGCGCTGTAGTCTCTGTTTGTCCCTAGCTGTGGCTCCAGCAGAGGGCGCTGTAGTCTCTGTTTGTCCCTGGCTGTGGCTCCAGCGTACCACACGGTGATGGAGGAGGTGAGGATGGACTCAATGATGGCCGTGTAAAACTGCACCATCCTCTGCACTGGCAGCTTGGCTTTCCTCAGCTGCCGCAGGAAGTACATCCTCTGCTGGGCCTTCTTGATGATGGAGCTGATGGAGGGCTCCCACTTGAGGTCCTGGGTGATGGTGGTGCAGAGGAAGCGGAAGGAGTCCACGGTGGTGATGGGGGAGTCTGTCATGATGAGGGGGGGCTGTGACTTTCCTGAAGTCCACGATCATCTCCACTGTCTTCTGGGTCGTTGAACTCCAGGTTGTTACCGCTGCACCAGGACACCAGGCCAATCCACCTCCCTCCTGTAAGACAGACTCATGCCCGTCCGAGATGAGCCCGAGTGAGGGTGGTGTCGTCAGCAAACTTGATCAGTTTTACGGAGTCGTGGCTGGAGGTGCAGCAGTTTGTGTTGCAGGGAGAAGAGCAGAGGAGAAAGTACACAGCCCTATGGAGTTCCTGTGTACTTCCGTGCTCCCGGGACGTTTTAATCCGGCCCTCAAAACATTTCTAATTTATATTAATTCATTTCTGATTCATTCAGATATATAATAATATATAATAATATATTATATATTATTATATTATATATATATATATATATATATATATATATATATATATATATAAAACTTACAGACTTGATTTGAGCAGAGGTCTGGGGGAAAGAAACGTGTGGTTTTGGGAAACACGTGGAAGAAAGAAAGGTTTTGTGGACGTTAGAGCTGTGCTAAAAGTGGCGCTAACGTGGAGCTAACAACAAGAAAACAAACTTCTGTGACGACAGCGCTTTGAGGAAAACATCCAAACCAGTGCAAACGGACAGATCTGGAGCCACAGGTAAAAACCGAGTGAAATAAAGTGCGAACATGACAGAGTGAAGCTGCTGTGAGTGTGACTGTGAATACAAACACAATGCACTTGTTTTACCTGTGGGACCATGTTCTTGAAGGACTCCATGATCTTGGAGCTCTTTGCCTCCTGGAAATATGAGAAGCAGCCGGTGATGATGACGACGGCTGACAGCACAATTCCCAGATACAACTGCGCCAAGAGAGAAAGAGAGAGACAAAACAAAACCACTTAATATCCAATACATCAGTTAGTTTTAACCAAGGCCGTGATCTAAAAGTGTATCATGAAAGAGGAGCTTGATGCGGCGGATGTATTGACATGAAACTAAACGCTGAGGAGATCGGAGCTAATTCAGGAGCTTTGTAAAGCCCGAAATAGACACAGAGATTTTCATTTTACTGTGGCATTATGTGTTTTGGTTGTGGACTCTGTGATCTGAAAGCTGTCCATCTGTTTTCAGTCTGCTCTCTGACAGTTTGATGTGGACTTTGTCGGATAATCCTCCGTTTACAGATGCCCTGAAGTCTGATGCGATGGTTATGCACTGCAGCTGACTCTACACAGCAGCAGTTTGACACTCGACCTCCCTTATGCTCCGCGGCGTGTTGGGTGTAAAAAGTAATTCATACAAAATAGGTCATTATGTCATACCAGATTTGAGAGGGAAAAAAAATTATAAACAGAGACTACTGTATGTGATTCAGGCAGCATTAGTGATTATGACAAATAATGCACGTTTTATTGGCTGCTAATGGCTGTTAAGTAGTTTACAAGGCATAAGTAGTTCACTGTGATGGGAAATAGTAGCATTGCTAATAGTAAATCATTATATAATTTAGGGCTGCAACAATTAATCGGAATAATATTGACAAGTCGAGTATTAAAGGGGCCGTGAGCAATCTTTGATCCTCGTTATCTGGACTATAAGGACTCTAAAATACATGTAAAATGATCCTTACAACAAAGACAGTGTCAAAATGTCCAAAAATAATAAGCCATAATACATTTTATTCATAAATATTCTCTTTCTAGAAGCCTTTTAGTTTCAACATTTATTTGATTAAAATGTATTTAAATAAAGATTATGTACAATAGAAATAATCAAATACTTGCTGACTTATCGACCACAAAAATTACCGTTAGTTGCAGCTCTAAATATAGATGCATCTAATTTGCCTTCTGGCCAAGCAGAAACTCATGCACTCTCTTCTGTTTTTATTACCTGGAGTCAGTTTCGACCCTGACCAAGATGGATGCCGACTGGACGGTGTGTGTCACTTTACAGACGCTTTACAGGCACTTTACAGGCACTTTACAGGCGCTTTACAGGCCCTGTACAGACGCTTTACAGGCCCTGTACAGACGCTTTACAGGCGCTTTACAGGCCCTGTACAGGCGCTTTACATGCGCTGTACAGACGCTTTACAGGCCCTGTACAGACGCTTTACAGGCGCTTTACAGGCGCTTTACAGGCCCTGTACAGACGCTTTACAGGCGCTTTACAGGCGCTTTACAGGCCCTGTACAGGCGCTTTACAGGCGCTTTACAGGCCCTGTACAGGCGCTTTACAGGCGCTTTACAGGCGCTTTACAGGCCCTGTACAGACGCTTTACAGGCCCTGTACAGACGCTTTACAGGCCCAGTACAGACGCTTTACAGGCCCTGTACAGACGCTTTACAGGCGCTGTACAGACGCTTTACATGCGCTGTACAGACGCTTTACAGGCCCTGTACAGACGCTTTACAGGCCCTGTACAGACGCTTTACAGGCCCTGTACAGACGCTTTACAGGCGCTGTACAGACGCTTTACAGGCCCTGTATAAACGCTTTACAGGCCTGTACAGAACCGCTTTAAACAGGCGCTGTACAGACGCTTTACAGGCCCTGTACAGACGCTTTACAGGCCCTGTACAGACGCTTTACAGGCCTGTTACAGACAGCTTACAGCGCTGTACAGACGCTTTACAGGCCCTGTACAGACGCGTTACAGGCCCTGTACAGACGCTTTACAGGCCCTGTACAGACGCTTTTACAGGTGTTGTACAGACGCTTTACAGGTGTTGTACAGACGCTTTACAGGCACTTTACAGGCGCTTCATAGACGCTTTACAGGCGCTTTACCGACGCTTTACAGATGCATTACAGACGCATTACAAGACCTTTGCAGACGCTTTACAGATGCTTTGCAGATGCTTTACAGGCGCTTTGCAGACGCTTTACAGACGCTCTCCAAGACGCTTTACAGCATAACACGACTTACAGGACCAATGGCTCCACTTGTCCAGAATTATCCAAGAATAAAAATAATGTTTTTTCAGATAAACTGAGTAATGCTGGTGACTGACTACAAGATTAGCAGTTAAATTGAGCTTAAATGAATACTGCTACTCATACACGAATGAAAAATATGGCATTTGCCACTTTCATGGAGGTATATAAATAATTGAAAAAAGACATATGTTTGTGATTGTTTTATATAAATATGTGTGACTCAAATTACTGAATCACATGAGTAAATTACCTCTTCATTGATGCTGCCATGTTCTGAGTCACATGCATCAATACAGCTCCACCTTCAAGCAACGAGCCAAAAATAAAATGTGCAAAATGACTAAAAGCTATTTCAAAACTGTGTGTGCTCTCTCACAGCTCCTTGTTTATTCTTAACAGAGCCGGATCTCCTCCAGCCATTTTACATAATCTAATATTTGATGGGTGCGCAATAATTCTTACTTTTAATTGCGATAACAATGTATTACTATGACAACGTGTCTTTTTTGCAGTCCATGTACAACAACAAACAACGTGTCTGTGTGAATTAACCACAAAAGTGCAACATTACCAATTTATTACACGGCAAGTTCCTTTATTTATGTTTTTTTTTAAACGGAAACTTTGGAATACTTTTCTTAATATATAGATTAAGCTGGGAGTGATCAAAACAACACAGAGCACAAGCGGTGCCCACCAGCTCAGACGGCAAGAGGAAAGAGGAAAAACACGTCTGGAATGCTCTCTCAGCCTGTGGATACCCGACTTGGGCTCTGGGATAACCAAAAAGCAGAACAAAAGGGACAAAAGGGAATCAGAACCAAGAAGAAAGGGTGTCTCTATCCCTTACGTCTCGGGACTGTCGGAAAAGTCCCTGTTTATTTCAAACCAGGAAACACGTTAAGACAAAAACTGGTTCACTCTAAGGACAAGATGCCGACACAAAAACAGAAGCAATGTAGTGTATTCTATCCAATGCAGCGAAAAAATTGGAAAGAGCTTTACATAGGGGAGACTAAACAGCCACTTCACAAGAGGCTTTATCAGCACAGAAGAGTTCAGGACCCCAGAGCGCCGTGCATCTTCATCTCAAAGCCACAAACCACTCTATTGAAGACAGTGAGGTGGAGCTTCTGAGCAGGAGAAGAGATGGTTTGAAAGAGAGTTAAGGAGGCCATCTTTGTTAAAAAAAGAGAATCCTTCATTAAATCGTAATGGAGGTTTATGAGTCAACCTTCCAGTTGTTTAAAATGGTCTGCTGAAACCATGGAGACGCCCGAGGCATTCTGATGCTAATCAGGTAGGATGTAGATGGCCCTGCTCCAGGCTGTTAGTAAAACAATAGGATTAGTCTCAAGTGAAACCAAAAACTCCCCCCTTTTACCAGGAGGGCCCGCCCTGTGGGCAGGGCTTTACACAGAGGAGGATATAAAACCTGAGTTCCCAGACTCAATTCACAGATTGAGAATGACTCTTGGATGAGAGACAATTTTGTTTGAGTCCAGATGACTACAACTGAAATCTTTTTCTACTATGATTTAGAATTGTATTTCTTATTAAAAGCATAAGTTATGTTTGGTTCATGTAGCAGACCTCCTGGGAGTCAGGACCTGAGCATCAGAAATACAGACCGCCATTTATCAGAAACGTCCCGAGACCGGTGAAACCACGCCAAAATGTCCCTTAAATGATTTAGTGTAGATCTACTCACGTTGTCGCCTGCTCGGCTCGTCCTCAGGTGGCGGCCTGGATGGCATAGGCCAAGAAACAGAGGATGGCCCCGATCCACAGCAGGATGGAGAAGCCCCGAAGAGCTGGCGACAGAACTTGACCCACTCTGGGTGGTGGGGGGCGGGGTCAGGGCGTTGGGACCATCCCGAGCCAGGTACTCTGCCGCCCGGGCGTTGGTCAAACCCTGGACAGGAATACACATTTTTAGGACAGGAGGAGTATTGTCACGGGTAAATATATAGTTTTGTGTTAGTTGTGTACCTGGACGATATCAGTGTTGTACTTCCGGCAAACCTCCTCGACAGACATTTTGTGTTCTGTCTGAAAAAAAGGAAAACTTCAATGATTTCAAAGCCCTGGAGTACTACAGTTTGATGAGTGATCACTAAATTGACCCAGGCGCTTTACATTATTGATCAATATTCTTGGAGGATTTCCCATTGAAATGAGGAGCTCAGGTCAAGTACAGAAACGCCAATGGAAAAAAGAATGCTGATGTTGGCCATAAATGATGTTACGTTTGTCTGCTGCTTCACATTTGAATCCATAGAAAGTAGTTTTTGGACAGGAGTATATTCCCTGATTGTTCCAGGATTAAAAAGTCCAATGAAGTGAATCTGAGTCGGAGCAGCAGCTGCTCAGAACAGCCCTGTGATCTGTGGCTCGCTCAGCGTCCTGTTCAATTGCAGCGGGACGTCCAGCCTGAGAACACTGGAGCAGAGCCGCATGGACTTTGGATGAACCCACCAAAGACTCACTTTTCTGCCATGTTTAATAATGACATTTTAGGGGATTACTTCTAAAGCATTTCAAAGAACACTTGGCATCAAAAAGCTGAAAGCAGAAGTTGAGGCTGTGTGATCTTGTGATGTTTATAAAAAGCAGTATTTCCAATTGTTGGAAATTTATATATATTAATTTAGTATATTTTTGGACAATACATGGCAGAAAGTTTATATTATGGCAGCTATGCACTATTTAATGTTCACTCAATCTGTACTACTTAATTTATCATATGCCCATTTGCTTTTGTAAATTATGTCTATAGTCCCTGTTTATAGTCTACATACAGTTAATGCACAATATATACAATATGCACTTTACTTCAATCAATCTGTATATTTGTACTTATATACTACAGCCCCTTATTTTAGCTATCACCTATTTATTATTCTGTATATTGTACTTACTATTATTGCACTTCTGGTTGGATGCTAAAATGCATTTCGTTGCTTTGTACTTGTAATGACAATAAAGTTGAATCTAATCTAATCTAATCTAATCTAACCCTTTTCAGTCCTCTTTTGACCTCATTTTCAGAATCTCATTTTGTTTCATTCTTGTGGAGCAAGTCTCGTTTCTCGTCTGGAAGAAATAGTCCCACCCTTAATTGAAAGAGTGTTGAATACGTACAATGGGCACTTCCTTCTTGAGGTCGTCCAGGTCCTTGCCTCCTTTCTTCTTGGGCGACTCCTTCTCGTCCTTGTCCTGCGTGGTGGCCACGCGGTAGCTGTCCGATCGTCCATACTGCAACACACAACAACAGCAGGTAAGATAACTATTCAATTTGAAATAATGATTAACAATTACAATGCCCTGAATCCAATGACTGTGTTAACAAATCCCAGCAGCTGTTGGCTCAGGCTGGCTGTTAAAGGACAATGGCAAAACACATTTCATTGAATAAGGAAGAAACACGAACAATGACAAGCTCTCACAATGACAGTATCCATTGTCATGATAGAATTGTATTTCATAAACTGTTTGTGGAAATAGCAGTTGCAGTCTGAGATCTATATTGTAACATCTGTATTACAGAGCTGAACGTTTTTGCGAAAAAAACCCAACATACAATTGCGAGTTTCTGACAAGAAATGCGATTAGATTTGCAGGATATTTAGTTGTTTGTGGATGAAATAGCCGCACTTCAAACATTTTGATTCGATTGCAATTGACCAGACAGCCCTCTTTTATTATATCAGTTATTGCAGTATCACCTTATGCCATTGTCGTATCGCAAGCTTCGAATCGCGGATGGTATCGAATCGTAGTGTGAGTCCGATTAAGGTCTAAGACGCGGGTACGGAACTAATATAAGAGGCACACAGAGAACACTGGGTAAATACTATCTTAAAATATTCAACAAATCAACAATAATGAGTATCAGGTCAATGACTGCCGCTCGATCCAAAGTTCTTCAGAAATAGGACGCCGTGAGAGTCCCGTGGATCCAAACATAGCTGAAGAGAGGAGCGTCTGTCTCGAGAGCTTCACTTCAGATCAGTCTTCAGCGGAACGCAATCTAGGCCACCTCCATTCACCAGCACACAGCCTCACTCTGATCACACATCGCCGTGGACCAAACGTCACAACGAGGATGCACAATTACCAGGAGAACGGTCAACTATGCCCTGCCAGGGACGCAGCCGTTTAGTTGTAGAAACAAATTGGGGCACTGTGATTTAGAGGTGGGAGATACAGTAGGTAGTATGGAAAAGGACATCAAAAAGACACAGAAACGTCTATTGTAATCTCCACAAAAATAATATAAGTGATATTTCTGTCATTTTGTGGGTAATTTTATGGTTCATTCATGTTGCGAGATACTTGAACCTCAACCAAGACATTTACAGGCACATTTTATTATTATTTATTCAAGATTCTGGGCTACCAACGTATTACTTTGCGAGGCCATAGTTCTCTCAAAACCTGATCACGATTTTATTTACCGAAGGGACGAGATTTGAGAGCAATAAAACGTCTGTTGAAGCTGTATTGTTCAGTACAGAGCCTTCACTCATGGAGCTCTGCGTTCGCTGGTGCTTTTGTTCAAATTAGCATCGTTTTGAATTCAACCTCTAGTCAAAGTGCTGTGATGTTTGGAGAGATGAGGCAAGATGGAGATGACATGTAGTAGAAATGCATCGATCGAGCTTCAGGTACATCAGCGACAAGCTAAAGAGCAAACAAACATTCTGGTACGTTTTTGTAGGGCAGACTTTGATTATTTTCTCCAAATGATATAATGTGAACAACTTCAGACTCCTCCACCACCCTGTTTTCCTTCGAACTGGATACGAGAGCAGAGTAGTTCATTCCTGTGTTGTAACTTCTTTGCACTAAAGTATTAAAATAAAGCTTTATTCATATTCTTTAAGAGGAGCTCTGGTTGGACAAACTAAATATCGACGCATGGTCAGTCTATAATCTCTTTTGAGTGAATGATGCAGAAGAATATTTAAATGGAGAATTTTAAAAAGCCAAAACAAGGGTAAAAAAACCATCAAATTAGTTTTAATTCATCAGAACTTTTTTTTATTCCCTTATCATCCCAGCCCACTGTTCCTAAAACGCCAGACTAAAATGAGGCCCCATTCAGACTGAGCTGTTCCTGAACCTTTGGAGGGGAAACAAATGGCTGGACTCTTTGATGTCTGATTTACTCTAATTATGTGGGAACAATAAAATGTGATTTCAATCTGGATTTTCTTTGGTGAATAAAGGGAGCATATGTTGGAGAAATGGACTGACCGACAGTAGGCTGAGCATTTGGAGGATTTCCTTTCTCAAAGCTGAAGCTAATTTCACACAAAAATCGTTTTAGGGACATACAATAAAGTAAAAAAGCAAAGAAAAATGCAAAATTCTGAAAAAAAGTATCTAATGTGATTTTGTTTAGGGGGTAGCTGGTGCAGCGCAGGTAAATTGCTGTAATTTGTTTCGTGCCTAAACCAATTTACAGCGATCAAGAAGGCCACACCCAGAGGACGTCCATGAGCTTTTCTGGTGATAAACGAGCACAGCATTTGGAAGTTGAAGTGAACAGTCTGCACAGTCGGAGCCACTCGGCTGAAGGACGTTTGGACACGTTGTGACATCAGCATCACAGCGGCGTAAATAAGACCATTCACCACAGAGACCTGTTTAGCGCCTGGAGCTGAGCCAAATCGTGACTGACGACGACACGCGCGGAGAGGGGCATCTTTAATAATGCAAGCTCATCTGGGAAGGACGGAAAGGATGAGGGAAATGAACGGATAACGCACTTTATCAGGTCGGTGACAAGATGAACGTTTAGTGCCATTTCGGGTGGGGCAATATGTCCAAAATGTATATGATTTTCAAACATTCTTGGTAACAATTTGAATAGTTGTTTTGTCGATTGGTCGTTATTGACAAGTCATTGGACAAAGTTTGAATGGCAACATGTCAGATAATCCAGATAAATCGTCAATATGCATTATCATTGTCATAAGAAAACAACAACAACAACAACATTTGTTTCACTTCTAATGTTAACTTGATTTTACAACATTTTTGATCTTCCTTGAGTGATTTTTTTTGTCAAAACTTCTGTGAAATTGATGTATTCTTATTTAAAACCTGGTTTAGCCCTAATTTAGACTGGGAATAGTCCTGTTATAGACCCAGTTTAGACCCGGTGATACTCAGAGAGATATTTCTTTGGTGGTACTCGGTGTAAAACGTTTGAGAACCACTTTGCACAGGAATTATGTAATCAGTGCTACAAAAATATGATTAATTAATGGTTACTTATCATGAATTAGTGACTCGCAGAATGTCCAGTTACAACTCAGAAAGTGTGAAGAGAGAGAATCACAATAAAGGTTTTATTGTGATATTCTCGCAGGGTGGAATAACAGATAAATTAGGAATAAAAGGGGAATGATTAAATGAGGTGAAAGCAACAGCCTTGATTATAAACAGATGAAAACCAGCCACTCAGCCACACCCAAATGATAAATATAACACAAGAACTATTTAAAACAACATACATCTTAATGCCGGGCAGAAGAAATGGCGGGAACATGAACTGCCCCCACACAAAGTGACATGTTGCTATAAACACTGGAGTAATCCGAACCTGAGCTAAAGGTCGGGAGTGACGGGAAAGATAAACAACTTACACCTGCATTTTACACCAGCAATACAACTCTGTTCTGTGTGTTTTAGTCCGAAATCAAACCACTCTCAGACCCTCCCCCTGGGCCAGACTAATCCGTGTAAGAGCTTTCCCAAAATAAAACTATTCCCTCTCATGATGAAGCAAGGTTAAACTCCACCTCCTCCATTGATTTAACTGTTGTACATAATATAATATTTTAGGTTTGCTTTGAACTGAGCAGGGACATTGGGGTTTTTGGGGGGGATTTGTGTTGCTAAATTTGACTCGTCATAGGAAAAAATACAATTCCTGCATTGTTTTCATTTTGCGTTGCTATTAAAATTGAACACAACGGATGATATTCTCTTCGTAGTCCTTCATAGAGCTCAGTGTTGAGTCTTGAAATTAGCCACACACACACACGTTTTAGCGGTCGTGTCACAGAGCCGGCGTGCGCGGTGTGTGTGTGTGGCGCGCGCTCACAGAAAAGAACGGACGCGCCTATTTCGCCACGCAGCAAAGCGTCCCGCCGTGTGTTGGTGCTTGATTTTCAACAAACAAACTGAGTGTGACTGACAAAAACAACTGGTTGATACTAGCTTGGACTGTACATTTTTTTATTTTATTTTTTTTTAGACGGATTTGTTTTGTTTTAGTTTAGTTCAAGCCCATGCAATACACAATATGCAAGAATCAGTGATCAACAATTAACAAGTTCCACTGCAAATGATGTACGCCCACTCATCAGCTCACCTGTTGTGGTTCCAACCCACCCAGTTTATGGTCAGAGTGTGGGAAAACGAAGCTCAGATTAGAGCTTCACACAGAGCAGTGCCTTCAGTTCGCTTGAATGTTGATGACATGAGAAACATTCTTTGTTACGTTCTCGTTTCACAAAACATGGGGACACCAGTTTCCAGGTCTGGGCAGCCCGTTCTCCTCCCATGAGTCTCTGGTCACGACCGACTGTGTGTCTGTGCCATTGTGTGTGTGTTTTCAGTGTGTGTGTGTGTGTGTCCATCTGTCGGGGTGCAGTCGCCGTGCTCCCCCAGCTCTTCGTCACTAAACCTTCAGATTACTGCTGTTTACTACACGCTCAGATTAACCCAGTGAACAGTGATAATCCTCTGCATCACTCTCTCTGCATCATTCACTCTCTACTCGTTCACCTACACACCGCACTACATACATACATCACTCGTAATACTGAAATACATGACTCATTTTGTAGTTCGTTGGCCGAGTTCAGTCGTTTTTGTCCTTTCTCCCGGACACGTTTAAATGTGAACTTTGAACAGAATCCCATTAGTAAAAGAAAGAAATCACAACGCAATTAGATTTTTTTTCCTCAAATCCCACTTCAGACTAAAAAGGACGTTCCTGTAATGGTCTCTAACCGTGAGAAAGTGGAGTCTCCGATTGTAAACACGTATTGGCCCCATAATTGTCCTCTGAGTGAGAGACACCTTCACTGTCTTCGGCTCAAGTCTGTCCTCTGAGCACTTGCTTCATCTGCTGGACCTTCTCTGTTTCTGTTGATGCTCTGACTTTGACTTCCACAGCAGAAGCAGAAGCACCAGCAGCACCAGCAGCAGAGGCAGAGGCGGGGTGCGTTCATGGTCACAGAAACGTCACTTATTTCGCTAAGAACAGTGTTGAAAGCTGCGCCCAACTTCCATTGCGATTCGATTTCAGAAACAGTTTGAGTATTTAAAAAAACAAAACAGCTCGAGTCAGACTGGTTCACAGACTGTTAAGAGAATGTTGAACTATGACGTCGTTTTAGAGTTCAAAACGCCTCTTAGTGACTGTGATGCTAACTGCGGTTGCCTTTGGCGTTGTTCCCTTCTTCACTACTCAAGCAGATGCAGTCCTTGCTCCCTTCGCTGGCATTTCTGGTACGCTTCTTTCACACTTGCCTCCGTAGCAACCTAGTGCACTCCATAAGTACAACAATCAGGCAACTCATCTCCATAAGAAGACTCCGAGTCCTCTCCAGACCACTGCCCTGAGCCTTTAGTGAGTCTTAAGTGAGCCTTTGGTGGGTCTTTAGTGAGTCTACTGTGGGTCTATTGTGGGTCTTTATTGATCTTCATTGAGTGTTTAGAGACAGGAGGCTTCAGACGTGAGTGACCTACACATTTCCCTCTGGACGGACTGTACTCTGCGCTGGTTCATAGTGACTCCAACTGGGCAAAGGCTCAAGGGCCACTCGGGACTTAATCTCTGAAATCAACGCTACGGCTAAGTCTGTTTATAGCAGCAATCGCAGGGGTAAGATTCAGCGACCCTTGAACACAGATTACGACATACTCAAGCTTAATATGAGGGAATATTGTGATGGGTTTGAGATATGTTCTCACAGCGGCTGCTTTGCTTGACTGTTGACTCAGACAATACCAGACACGCTGCCTTCATCTAATTATAAAACATTTGACTCTCACATGACTCTTTCGGACAAGTTTGGATGACAAGCTTCATCCACCGTGCTTCCTTTCTCTGTCTGCGAACCAAAGCTGTGCTACTGGCAAAAACAATAAATGAACGTGAACACGAGCGCCAAAAGGAGAGATGTAGTCTTTCTCCTTTAATGTATAAAAAAAGATGAGCGCTTCAGTGTTTCTCCTTTAAAGGTTTGAAAAGAAAATCAGACGGGTACGTCCGACTTAAATGTAGTCGCAAACGTGCTCCAGTCTCCCAAATCAGAATATGCAGAGGAAAAGGTCAGAAAATGTCAGATAAATCATTGTAAAGTAAAAGAACTGCGCCCACACGCACACACACACACACACACACACTGCTCTGTTCAAAGCTCCAGCGGTGACAGATAAAACCGTCAGAAAACCCTCATCATAATCCTCCATCTGGGGTCTCGCTCCGGTTTGTTTGCGCGTTCACTCAACTACTGCAAACAAACGACAATACTGATCAATGTCCTTTTGTCATTTGTCATATATTCTCTCTTATTTTTTCATTTTTGACAGTGAGCGGTGTAATTTGTAATATTTCTGTTATTCTTCTAGAGCAGCAGTGAGACCTAAATCAGCACTGAATCAATGCTTAATATCTTTGTTCAGTGAAATAAACACAGTCTTGATGCCTGACTTGTCTGTTGTCAAGGGACACTTTTGAAAATAATCGATTTATTGCTCAAATCCTTTCAAATCAGTCGTTATTCATCACTATGGGCCGCTGTTTAACGTCATGTGACACCCGTCCGGAGTCCATGTGAATGTGACAGAAAAGTGGTGACAAATTGTGATTGACATCGGCATCTTGTTGCCCTGAGAGGCCGGGGTTAGTCGTGTCTTAGCAACGGCCAATCGCGCGGGGCCATTTAAAGGAATGAAGCGAGTGTGACGAGCCGGACTGATCTGAATCTTAACGTGAGTTTTGCAACAGTGTCATGACTCAAAACTCATTCATGTTGTCATGGCAGGGATTCAGATGAAATGATGAGTTTCAGCAAATTGACAGTTAACATTATTCCTGCCTATATTGTAATTGCACTAAACAGGAATAATGTTGTTTGCATAGATGGATAGATCTTTTGTTTTGTATAGTTTTGCATTCATCTACAATAAAAATAAAAAACCCTAAATGAAGAAGAACGTGCACAAACAGTTGCGATCTGTGTCCGTGAAGCACATGGAATCATCATTATTACGGTCGTCATTCTGCTCATTATTCTAAGTTGAAAGCTCTCTTCTCTGTGCGGATCTGAAGGGCAGCCCCTCACAGCTCTGCGCTCCGATTGGCCGCTGCCCAACGCTCTCACACCCGATGCATTATGGGTAGCACCTGATGAATTTATGCTGCAGAGTGGTGTTTCTCTGAATCCGACTGCGCCGCCTCGAACGACTCCAGCTCTCCTCGTCTTCTCTCACCCGCCTCTCTCTTTTACTCTCAGAGACGACAGTGGCCCCCAAGGTCTACATGTGGTCCTTTTAGTCTTAGGACAAGCTGAGCAATAAATGTGTATTCACAAAAGTTGTTTTTTATTATCGTAAATCTATATAAATATAAATATAGTAAGTAACTTCATGTCATCTTTAAACTCACTCTTCTGTTCATTTGTAGCAGCGATAAGTGATATTAGCACCACAATATACTGGAAAAGTATCAATATCACAACAAATTAAATAAATCATAATAACACCAAAAATGTCCTATTTTTAGAAGTTTTCTGAAAAAAAATAATCGCATTTTATTCATATTTTTTTCTTACTCCTGGTCTAATCTCTTCATCTGTATAATTAGTCTTTATTTATCTTGGTTTATTCTCTCTTGGTTTATTCTCTCTTAATGATTCTCTCTTAATGTTAATTTGACAGAATTTGACATATATTAAGGCTGGAAAATATAGATTTTTATCCAACTCGAATTATTGCATCAAAAAGTATATTAAAATATTGCAATAATCTCAATACCACAATACTTAACAACCACATTACACGTCACAATCATTTCCAATATTGTGCAGCTTTAGTCTTTAATCCAAAAATGGTGTTCAATAAGGATTGCTTGTGTCACTATAGTCACTGACCAGGCAGGGCATCAGGGATAAAAAGAAAATCCTGCTAAATCTCTGTTTAACTGGTTTTTGCTGCAACTAACAATTATTTTAGTAGTCGACAAAGTCAAACGATTATTTCCTTATTATTGTACATCAAGGTTTTTTTTTTTTTGCATTCAATTTTAACCAAATAAAGACTGAAATATGGTGACTGAAGAATTATTGAAAAATAAGAAGAAGTTTAATTCTTTTTCTACATTTGGATTTAATAATGTCGCTGTCTTTGTTAGGAAACGTCTTTTGCACTTATATATTAGAGTCTGTATAGTCCAGTTAATGAATATGATGATCAAAATACGACTGGATTCTGATCATTTTCAAGCTCGTCACGACTCCACCAGCCCGGCCCCTCACGCTGGCAACTCCAAAGGCTTTTCCACGTGCTCACTAACAGTCTGTCCCATGTCACAGTGATCAATTGGGTCGGATCAATTCACCCCAGTCTCGTCATCCTCCCATACCCCTCCTCGTTCCTTCCCTCAATCCCCTCCTCGCCCCCCTCGTCCTCCCTCATACTGAACACAGGATTTCCACTCCCCCCCTGCCTCTTGTCCTGCAGAGCTGAGAGTGTGGTTTCCCTGCGGCGGCGTCATAGCGGGCAACATCACACACACACTTTACCGACCCCTCCCATCCCACACACGCCCCCCTCCTCTCGCCCATCAAACCAGGACAAGCCGCCGACCAGGAGACTCCCCCGTCATAATCCCAGTCGATGACATCACAGACGGAGGTGTAGCGTCGCTGTTAGCATGCTAGCTGCACGGTTTTATCCCACAAACCAGCGCTGCATGTAAAACGTATGACATTTACAACGCTAAAGCCTTCCACGCTACATTTAGAAGGCAATTACATCACAGCGGGGGGCTAAATTTGGTGTGCAGAACAGGATCTCCTTTCGTGACCTGATGCAGACAAGAACGGACCTGCAAAGTGGTCGTATCGTGGTCGTATCGTGGTCGTATCGTAATCGTATCGTAATCGTATCGTAATCGTATCGTAATGAGCATCATCATCTTTAACTGGACTAAACTGACTCGAAAAACAAATATATTTATAACAAAGACAGCAGCATTCTTAAATCAAAATGTCGAAAATGAATAAACTATTTCTGAATTCCATCACACTTTATTCCTAAATATGATCTATGCAGAAACACATTACGACCTTTATGTGGTTGATAATGTATTTTAAAGTTGTCAATGTATAGAAATGAGAGTTTGTTAGTGATAGTCTTACTTGCCCACCCATTGCCTACACACTTTTGCTATGCTGCCAGTAACTCAAGAAAAAGCCATTTCATTTCACTTATTGTACACTTCGACCTCCATCTTAATATCAGACCAACCAAAGCCAAATGATAGTGTTTTAATGCTTCTCATCCTGTGTCCTGGTCCTAACAGAAGCCAGGACAGACTTTGCTCTTAGGCACACAGAGCCAAAAAAAAAAGGCGTCGGGCTGATCTTTACGCACGCACCAAGTCCCCCACATCAAACGAATGACATTTCAGGAGTGGTCCAATCTGTGCACGCCCCCGGACCGTGCTTTACTATCATGACACGTCCAAAAAACAAAAAAAATCAGGGCTGAAATGGTACAGAATGTTCATCGCTGCAACACCAGATGCGTAAAAACACTTGTCTTCCTTGTTTCTCCAAAGTGATGACAAATTACGACTGTGGCCACATCGATGAACAATTCAAAAGTAAATAGTTTATATTTTGAATGGGCAAAACATCTCAAAATGTCACCTATAAACAGGAAACATGAACACGTTACGTCGGTTTTACTTGCTTACTTTTTGCATCACCAAAATGCAAATAAACACTATTATAACATGCCAGAAATGTTTGACAGTTGCCCAGTCGTCTTTTACAACATAAATCAAGAATTTGGCAACATTTATAAAGCCGTGGTCAAGTTTAACAGCCCAAAATGTTGAAGTTAAATTGAATCAACAGTGTTTGTACTTTGTCGCTAAAATCATGTCAGATACTGCACGATGCTGTGGACATTTAAGCTTTATATATCGTCTCAAATACATGACACAGATTTGTGTGTGTACTTGTCGTTGCAGTCGTTTTTTGGGTGTTAAAATGTGCAAAAAACGTGCTCCGTGCGTCTGTTCTTTCCCGTTCACGCACACACCTCTGCAAAAACATCCTCCAGCAGCTTATCCGCTCCAGCAAGCTTCAAACCGAGCTTAGACTGGAAAATAACGTATTTACAGGGACATTTCTCAGGTTATTCCACTGGGAAAAAAGGAAAAAAATACTGCAAATGTAAGTTTAATATCCGTTGCAAGCTGAGACTAACGTCAACAGTTAACATTAGTCACGCATTTTGTGTTTAACAAGTTAATGTCAATCTAACGTTAACGTCTGTGTATTTAACCGCGTTAAAACCTCTCATTAAGACTCAGAAAAACAATATCAAATGTGTGAATGCGTGTTTAACCTGTAGACATCTGGATTTTGTTTAGATTTTCATAGATTTTCATAGATTTTCATAGATTTTCATGGATTTTCATAGATTTTCTTAGATTTTGCGCGGTTAAATGAATACAACGCAGCCTTACCCCCATTGTGGCGCTGTCCGTCGGCTCTCCTCACAAGATGAACTGGTGTATTCAACCAGATCTGGCTTTAAAGCTGGCAGCGGAGACGGGAAAGATGGGGGAAACCTCTTCTACGTTAACGGATGCAGCTCTGATGGGAGAAACACAATCAACTGCCTGAAACACCGTAAATCGTTCTAATTTTTCTTTTTTTGTATAAACGTGTACGTACGACAGCGTGGCAAGGCGGTGTATGAGAAGAGCCTGGCGCGGAGCAGTCCGGGTGTGTTTGAACTGGAAAAAGAGCCAGCTTTGTGCAGAGACGGAGCGGGTTTGTGCAGAAATGAGCGGCAGTGCGCACAGTCTGAGGCTGGAGCCGGTGCCAGCGAGTCCCGGCGCTGCTGCTGCTGCTGCTGCTGCTGCTGCTGCTGCTGCTGCTGCTGCTGCTGCTGCTGCTGCTGCTGCTGCTGCTGCTGCTGCTGCTGCTGCTGCTGCTGCTGCTGCTGCTGCTGCTGCTGCTGCTGCTGCTGCTGCTGCTGCTGCTGCTGCTGCTGCTGCTGCTGCTGCTGCTGCTGCTGCTGCTGCTGCTGCTGCTGCTGCTGCTGCTGCTGCTGCTGCTGCTGCTGCTGCTGCTGCTGCTGCTGCTGCTGCTGCTGCTGCTGCTGCTGCTGCTGCTGCTGCTGCTGCTGCTGCTGCTGCTGCTGCTGCTGCTGCTGCTGCTGCCAGGATACCAGGTCCATCCGCGCCGTGAGCAGGCCGGCCGCCGCAGCGCGCAGGGAGCACTGCGCGTTACCTCCGCGGATGGGATGACAAAGAAAATAGAGCCACAGCGGTTCATGGGTTTGAGACCATGAGGGGTGCAAAATCAGGACAGATGCAACATTTTGGGAACTTCACATTCAAAAGATTTACATGTGAATTGCTATGGCACATATTGGTCCTAATTTCTCCTCATGGTGAAACCCATGGATACCAGGAAGCTGAAACTCATGAACAGAACTCAGGATTTGGGTTCAGGTTTCATTTTATTGTCTCCTAATGAAGAAATGAGGCCTGCAGCGGATCAGCAGTATTTACAACATACAGGCCCATTACATGAACAATGTGCAGGTCACGTGTTTGTACCTCCTTGTACCTTCAAGTTTTCTGTGTCTCCTTCCAGCCGTGATGAGCTCATCTGAGGGTTCAGCACATGAGTGGGGTCTTGGATGATCTTTAGAGCCTCTCCCACAGCAGACTGCTCATAAATGGTCTGTGGGGCGGTCAGAGTGGACACAGGTTTACCAAGTGCCAGGACGAGGGGCCTGAAGGCTATGGGGATATGCAGGACAGCAAAAAGAGGGACAGGTGGTCCTAGAGTGATAAAAGTATTTACGAGTAGTGACCCAGCAGTTTATTGGGTTGTTTCACTGCTTTTGTTGATTCATTTTGGCTAATGCATCTTTAAGGACGTTTTCCCTCCAGCCAAAGATCGTTTTGGCTTTCAGTACCGAGTTCTATACCATACAAATGTATAGACTTATTTAGATATTTTTAAATATATATTATATTTAGATGTATTTTTAGTATAGAAATGTGTTTATTTTCTTCATATCCTGAGATACTTTACTAAGTGTACATTAACACTTGTTCTATTTTCCATGACAGATTATTATTTCCTCCGGCCCCATCCATTGCCTACATCTCGGTTGCCAACAAAAACATTCAAATAAAACATATAGTCTATATTTTTGGACTACATGAGTGAGAGAATGAAAAAATAAAAATAACAAGAAGTACAGCTTTGGCATTGTTTCGATGTCCTCGGTTACTCATGAGACGAGTGAATACTTGAGCTGGGACAAGTTAACATGGCAACACAAAATGCCTGACAGCACACATGACAGGAGCTTTGACAGCCATGGAAACAATGTGATATCAGTGTTATACCACAGGCCAGGCTGTCTCTGCGAGTGTTATTTCTGTCCGCTGCACCTGCTGCAGAAGATTAGACAATTAGTCCACAGTTCAGAACTCAAAGGCCCATGAGTTCTACAGCTGCTACACATAACGCTGCATGAGCCACTCCTGAAAGAGCAGAAGAGCCCGTGTGAACGCAAACATGTCACCGCACAGACACAGACACAGGGGGGAAGTGAAGGAGGGCGTTGCCATGTGAATCTGTGGGAGGCACAAAAGGAGGTCCTATGCTTTATGTAATACAGCAAATACAACAGTCACAAAGTGTAGGCTATTGAATGATAAATAACTCCTGTTTGCAGAAGGACTCCTGAGGTTTATCCAGAGCTATCCAGAGTAAAGCTGCACTATGTAACTTTTGTTAGAGGGTCGTCAGTCCCCTGCTTTGTCTCCCTGGAGTTTTATATTGTCGGGATTGTTCCACAGTTTGGCATCTTGCGGAATAATACAAAAAGTGACCTGCAACCTTGGCTGGCGGCGTTGGGGCTTATCTCCATGGAGACTCTGAAGATAAATACATTTAAAGAATAATGTGGGACACTCCAGAAAAAGAGCTTCTCATCCAAAAAGCACAGCAGTCGAAAGCACACACTCAAAGACAAAACAAAGACCACTGTAAGCTCTGGTTTGCACCCCTCTGTAGTTCACGTGACAGTCCAGACCACTGTAAGCTCTGGTTTGCACCCTCTGTAGTTCACGTGACAGTCCAGACCACTGTAAGCTCTGGTTTGCACCCCTCTGTAGATCACGTGACAGTCCAGACCACCGTAAGCTCTGGTTTGCGCCCCTCTGTAGATCACGTGACAGTCCAGACCACCGTAAGCTCTGGTTTGCGCCCCTCTGTAGCTCACGTGACAGTCCAGACCACCGTAAGCTCCGGTTTGCGCCCTCTGTGGCTCACGTGACAGTCCAGACCACCGTAAGCTCCGGTTTGCGCCCCTCTGTGGCTCACGTGACAGTCCAGACCACTGTAAGATCTGGTTTGCGCCCTCTGTGGATCACGTGACAGTCCAGACCACTGTAAGCTCTGGTTTGCGCCCCTCTGTAGCTCACGTGACAGTCCAGACCACTGTAAGCTCTGGTTTGCGCCCCTCTGTAGCTCACGTGACAGTCCAGACCACCGTAAGCTCTGGTTTGCGCCCCTCTGTAGCTCACGTGACAGTCCAGACCACTGTAAGCTCCGGTTTGCACCCACTGTAGCTCACGTGACAGTCCAGACCACCGTAAGCTCCGGTTTGCGCCCCTCTGTAGCTCACGTGACAGTCCAGACCACCGTAAGCTCTGGTTTGCGCCCCTCTGTAGCTCACGTGACAGTCCAGACCACCTGTAAGCTCCGGTTTGCGCCCCTCTGTAGCTCACGTGACAGTCCAGACCACCGTAAGCTCTGGTTTGCGCCCCTCTGTAGCTCACGTGACAGTCCAGACCACTGTAAGCTCCGGTTTGCGCCCCTCTGTAGCTCACGTGACAGTCCAGACCACCGTAAGCTCTGGTTTGCGCCCCTCTGTAGCTCACGTGACAGTCCAGACCACTGTAAGCTCCGGTTTGCACCCCACTGTAGCTCACGTGACAGTCCAGACCACCGTAAGCTCCGGTTTGCGCCCCTCTGTAGCTCACGTGACAGTCCAGACCACCGTAAGCTCCGGTTTGCGCCCCTCTGTGGCTCACGTGACAGTCCAGACCACTGTAAGCCCTGGTTTGCACCCCTCTGTAGCTCACGTGACAGTCCAGACCACCGTAACCTCTGGTTTGCGCCCCTCTGTAGCTCACGTGACAGTCCAGACCACCGTAAGCTCCGGTTTGCCGTTGCTTTGGGCCGTTTATGTTCGCTCAGATCGATACTGTCCTGGATCATAATTGCAGCCTGCCCTGGTTTTGGTCTCCGCGCTCATCGCTCCAGCTCGCACCATTCATACTGACATTTATGGTTCTTTCCGTCCCCTAGCTCCAAAAAAAGTGAATTATATTTGCATTTTCCCATTCTTGTAACAGGGAATAATGAGTCACTGTACCTGCCATGGAGAGAATTCAATTCAGCGCTAGGCTTTAACCATCTGTGAGAGATTGATGCACTAGTAATGACTAAAAGACAGTTTTAATGAATCAAATGACAGGCAGGCTTGTGGTAAACTCCAACATCTTTTGATAGTTAATACATTATGAAGGTTTTCATCAGTAAAAATGAGTCCATAGTGGAGTAATAGGCTCAGTCTGTTTTAAATCCTCATTCGGATGTGATTTTACTCTGGATAGATAATAGATTTTAAGCCAGATTCCCTTCTTAACTGTTTTATTTTTTTGCTCTACCAGTACCTTGTGTTAGATTTAAGTCTATATTCAAAGTAATTTATCTTGTTTTTATTGCATGCTTCTATTCTCCTGCTGTTCTTGAACTGTGCAATGCAACACGGAAATGTCCCCATAAAAGTCCTCTCATCTCATCTCATCTTTACAAAACTCAGCCCAGATGCAGCTACATTGTTGAGCCTATGATTTTGAGATATGATGATATTGCAGTTTCAAGGCAAGACTCCACATGTGAATATGAAAAAAAATACTCCATCTAAAGATATTGATTTAAACTTCTTCTGCTCACATACATGTACGAAAAAAATGGATCACGGGTTTTTCATCATCTTAATGTGTTTTCATACAGAAATACGGCTTCTCATCTGAAAAATGGACAGAGCCAGGTTTAACCATTACAGAGGGAATTTGGATTTCTTCTTTAGATTTTGAGTAAACTAGATATGACTGAATTGGCTTAAAATGTCAAATTTTGTCAATTTTTATTTGACTCAGGCTTAGAGCTGAATATCGACAAATGCTTCTGAACGTTCAGTCAGAATCTTGTTGAGTACAAGATGTTATTTTAAGGGCTGATCTTTATGTCCTCGTGGGATAAAAATGCGTTTTAATGTCCCATATAAATGTATGGCTGTGAGTGGATGAAATGAAAAAAAAATACATAATACTGGTAATAATAATTAGGAGCAGATCGGACACTTTTATATTTTCCAGGTGAGAGCTTATGTTGAGAGAGCAAACTGAACATGAAAAACATGAACACAATGAGTTTTACCTGTAGAGTCTCACCTCAGTGAAATAAAATAAAATACCATTTTAATCAGACATTATTTCATATTTAATTTGAGTTGATCAAGATATCACAATGTTCTAAAGAAACAGCTTATTGAGAAGAGTTACAGGAAACAACTCCATTGCTTTGTCATTCCCAAGGTACTACTTATTCACCAATAAGAATGAAGACCTGCCTTTCTATTTGTGGCTAAGGATCTGCTGAAGACAACAGAAAAGCCTATAGACAAGGGGCTTATAAGCAGGTTAACATGGGCACAAAAAATGAAGCCGCTTCCTCATTCCTCGCTTGCGCATTCCTTTTTATGGCCAAGGGAAAGATGAAATTGAATCAGTGCAGATGACAAGGTCGTTCCCTGGAGATGTGAAATCACCAAGTGCATGTGGATGGAGAGGCATCAGGGACTCTGCTGTTCACTCAGAAAGTCCCAGGACAGTCCAAGATCAGAGTTGAGTAATGAGGAGTCAGAAAACACGAATCAGAATCTATAGAAAAGTGTTGAATGACGTTAGGGTTGAAGGAGTCATCTCAAATCTCAAATGTAGTGACTGTACCTTATGGTCAGCAGCAAACCTGTGCACGTCTGTTTCTTTGTCCTTTCGCCCACACAACACTCTGCTTTATTCTCCAGCCTTCATGTTACAAACTGAATCATACGTTTCTGACGAACAGTCATTACTAATTATTCAAATATATATGTAACAGGTCTGTCACCTGTTTGTTGTTCCATGGACATGTTATTACACCTGGAATGTTCCACATTAGGGCATTCAACCTATCCATCTTCCATTTTTTCATATAAAAGCATTTTGATTGCTCAAAAATACCTTGACAAACATTAATTGTTACTGTGACAGGATCGCCTCTCCACAGATCTGACTTTTAACTTGGCCTGATGGAGTCAAATTCTTTTCTCTTCAGAGATATTAAAGTTTATCTCTATGTAACACATTTCAGAACAACTTCAGCTGACCAAAGTGCTTTACAGAAGAGGAGGTTAAAGTTCAAGTATATCCATGGGTTAGGTCATGTGACTTATTTGTTCTGGAGGGATTTCTGTAAGCCCACTGGTCCTTCCTGACCACAGTAATACATTTCTGGACAAACAGGGTCTTTGGGGGTGTTACAGAAGAGGAATCTTTTGTTTTGAGATTTTTTGTTGGTACTGCCCACAGTGAACATGCAGCTTTTGTCCTCAAGATGGCAGTAGCAGCAAGTCTATGATGTCACTTCGGACCAGTGTTATTCTACAAACAATACAAACTACGAAAAACCAGGGCTGGAATCTGACAACCACTCGACCTCACGTGAGTAACACCAGAACCTCCTTAGAAAACGTACTATGAGTGCCGCTTGGTGGCAGAGTGGATAGCACATGTGCGTCCAGGTGGTCGCATCATGAGTTAGAATCCAAACAGTTTGTTGTTTTTTCACAAATGTGCTGCTCCATTAAGATGATGCAAACAAGATGGAATGTAAACACCAGAACGAGGCAAAGTGTGCAGCGAAAACACAAATTCAAACAGTAATCACGGGCTTTAAACAGATCATATACAGTATTCATAAGAGTCCAGTTCAAGACCTGTGACTTTCCTGACCCTCACAATGCATTCTGACCGGTTTAGTGACAGGACCTTTCGAGGTGCCATATTTCCCCCTGCACTCGGAGATCAATGCTGCATTTGAAAGCTTTTTGACTTCAAGAGCAAAAACAACGAGCAAATGAAGGAGGAGAAACTGCAAGAGAGAGCAAAGAAATGCTTTTCACCGCCTTGGTTACTATGGAAACGTCTGTCAGGTAACTGTGTCAACGAACAACATCAAGATAAATGCCGGAAATCATGCGGCGGAATGAATCTGCAACGACACCACAAAATGTGAACTTAAAAGGCACAAATGATCAAAAAACGTGTTAAATCTAAAAAAAAAAAAAAGTGTTTGAGTCTTTGAGCGGAGATGCGAGGGAAGTGCTTTGTCATCGTTCCCAATCCAAATGAAAAGTGTTCCATTTGTGGTCACACTGGGATCTGAGATGGGTTGATCAGAGGAGAGCGTGACACAGCAGGCAACAACATCTGTGTGCAGAGGAAATGGGAACGAGCCAATCAGGAAGAAGAAGAAACAAAGAGGATATGATGATTTCACATGCCACAAGAAAATGAACTGATGACAGTCAATCAACAGAAATGGAGATCGCAGTAAGCCATGACTCAGAAAGAGGGAAAGTGATGAAATAGAAAGGAGAAAGTGCGATTGTTAGTATTTGTATTGTCTGTGAGAGAAACATCAAACACATGCAAAACGGAACCGGGAAAAGCAGCCAGAGAAACTGGAAGTAGGACAAGCAGAATGCACAAAGAAAATACTTGACATTACTTTATTTGCCTTGATCAAGTCATTGGGAATTGAACTAGTGGTGGAAGAAGTACTCCATTTTGTTACTTCAATAAAAGTACAGATACAGGAGTAAAAAACTGTGCTCAAGTAAAATATGATATTAATACATGATATATATTTTGAGAGGGCACTGCTCGACTCTGTCGACCTCATACTATAATGACAGAATCCAGGATCATCCTTTCTGACCCCAGCCATGTTCTACATGAAGAATACATGCAGGTACAATCTGGGCCTCAGGACCGTGCAGCGCTTAACAAGCTCAGGCTCAAACAGTCCTTCATCAGTCCTCATCAGTCCTTCATCAGTCCTTCATCAGTCCTTCATCAGTTTCATCAGTCCTTCATCAGTCCTTCATCAGTCCTTCATCAGTCCTTCATCAGTCCTTCATCAGTCCTTCATCAGTTCATCAGTCCTTCATCAGTCCTTCATCAGTCCTTCATCAGTCCATCCTAAAGCTAAACCAGGAGTTAAGCCACATAAACATCGATCAGTCAATACATGTTGATATATATACATCTCTCACCACAGAGGTATAAAAAAGTATCATCATTAGATATATATTTATTGTCATTGTACAAAATACAACAAAAATAAACAACAGCAAAACTCTTCTGCTCTAAAATTAATACAATGAATAAATATCCACGTTCTCACATTCGCCATAGAAATAACTCAACAACTCAAAACAAAACCGTTTGAAGAGTGAAAAATACTGAACGCAAAGACCCATAAATACTATGAACTGCTAAGTGGACAACAAACAGACCCTAACACTTGGCGTTTGGCCCAGCCTCGGCCTCTGTATCTGGGGATTCAGGGCGCACAGACCGGCCTCTACATCCACAGACCTTGAATGCCAAACACTGAAGTCCCGCATCAGGGATTAAAAGAGCTGGTGTCGGATCAGCAGCTTCTAATGCAACTTTAATGAGGCCCAAGTCCCGGAGAAACCATAAGAACTCCAACTACGCCGTCCGCGACTCTTAAAACTATTATATTCATTTACCGAGTGGTGAGTTTACCTTTTGTGCGTTCTTAAAAGCGGCTGTACCCAATTAGCCCTAGTACAGATATATTGTAAACGCAGCTCTTGGGGTCAATATAAGACCGCTGTAGCATCAAATTATAAAGTGTGTGATCTTCCGAGAACCAGAAAGAGCATTGTTAGCATGCTGGCTGTTTTTAGCTTCACTGCGTTGGCAAAATTCTGCTCTGCGTCAGGAAAGTGAGGAATAAGTTTGGATCATGGCAAACTTTTTACCCTTTTTAAAACAGTGAATTTAAAGGAGCACAATGAAGGTCGAAATGTTTTATTTTCCATGGAAATGCTACTGTTTTGCCTTGGATGCGCCACAGAATGTCATAGAGCTGTGAAATCTTCATGGAGACTAGCAGGAAGCCACCTGACCAAGTATTCATTTGGTCAGAAAAATGAATAAATGAAAGATACACTGGGGAATATTTCAAGCACAGCGAGACAGGAAGCTCTCTGGCACTGAAATCTTTCACAGTGCATCTTTAAACTAATGACAAGCATTCGGGAAGATCCATTTCCATTTGTCTTTAGTGCAAAACAGTCAAATGAACGTTCTGTGGTCAATATCAATATCATTTACTTTACTGACCCCTATTTCACCAGGTAAATATAACAAATATAACAGTAACTATAACAATAACATTGAGATTGAAGTCTTTTGATCTAAAAAAAGAAAAATGAAACAAATATTCTAACAGATTAAAACAGGGCTACATTTAAAAGCATAGACTATGTTCATTTATTTATTTAATAGCATGAAACTCGTCAATGACAAACAATATTTATCAAGACTAAAACTTAAACTTACACAAGCGCCTCAGCCAACAGTCACATGGATATTCTGATAGTCTTGCTCTTAAACTGCTACTAATATCACAAATATTGAATATAATAATAAATAAATAACCAATAAATAAAAGCAGATGCTGTTGTCTAAAACCACTGCACATAAAAACACGTTTCCTTCATCGGTGCCTGTGTCTGTGCAGTCTGAGAGCGTCGGAGAAGGGCACATGTGCGGCTGTCGGTCTTTACAGCAGCATGAGCGAGCGCAGACGCGACCTGCAGACACTGAACACGTCGCATTCACATCACAGAGCAACGACAGACTAAACGACCAACACGAAACAGCAGGACAATCACTGCTATAAGACTGGAGAAGCAGGTGCAGCAGGGAAGCCTCTGAAATGAGAGGAATGCAGAGGAAGCCTCTGAGGAATGAGAGGAATGCAGAGGAAGCCTCTGAAATGAGAGGAATGCAGAGGAAGCCTCTGAAATGAGAGGAATGCAGAGGAAGCCTCTGAAAAAGGAAAAAATGAGAGGAATGCAGAGGAAGCCTCTGAAATGAGAGGAATGCAGAGGAAGCCTCTGAAATGAGAGGAATGCAGAGGAAGCCTCTGAAATGAGAGGAATGCAGAGGAAGCCTCTGAAATGAGAGGAATGCAGAGAAACCTCTGAAATGAGAGGAATGCAGAGGAAGGCAGAGGAAGGCAGAGGAAGCAGAGGAATACAGAGGAATGCAGAGGAAGGCAGAGGAATGCAGAGGAATGCAGAGGAATGCAGAGGAATGCAGAGGAATGCAGAGGAATGCAGAGAGGAATGCAGAGGAAGGCAGAGGAAGGCAGAGAGGAATGCAGAGGAAGCAGAGGAATGCAGAGGAAGGCAGAGGAAGCAGAGGAATGCAGAGGAAGGCAGAGGAATGCAGAGGGAATGCAGACAAATGCAGAGGAATGCAGACAAATGCAGAGGAATGCAGAGGAAGGCAGAGGAATGCAGACAAATGCAGAGGAATGCAGACAAATGCAGAGGAATGCAGAGGAATGCAGAAGGAATGCAGAGGAATGCAGAGGAATGCAGAGGAATGCAGAGGAATGCAGAGGAATGCAGAGGAATGCAGACAAATGCAGAGGAATGCAGAGGAATGCAGAGGAATACAGAGGAATGCAGAGGAATGCAGAGGAATGCAGAGGAATGCAGAGGAATACAGACAAATGCAGAGGAATGCAGACAAATGCAGAGGAATACAGAAGAATACAGAGGAATGCAGAGGAATACAGACAAATGCAGAGCAGACGAATACAGACAAGTGCGGACAAATGCAGACAAATACAGACGAATGCAGACGAATGCAGACGAATGCAGACAAATACAGATATAGTTTATGTACCGACTTGGGCACTTCTGGCACCACCGAGCTCCAACAGACCGGTGACTAACATGATACAAATGGGACTTATGCTAATATATGTCACACATAGATTGGCAGCCAAATTGTTCATGCCAAAAACATATGATGGTAGAAATATTGAATCAAACGACAACATTAGAAGTTGATGCCAGTTCACTTGGCAACGCTTTATAATAACTACACTTATTCCTGCATTAGTAAAGCATGAACAAAGACTTCATTCATAGTGAACAAACAGTTTGTTAAGCATGAGTCTGGCTTAGTAACTACATAACTAATACTCTACCCCTAACCTTTAACCCTAACCCTAACCTTAACCTTATGAGTAGTAGTTACTAAGCTTAAATCAGGCTTAATAAACTATTTGTTCATCATGAGTGAAGTCTTTGTTCGTGCAAATTAAGGTGGAGTTATTATAAAATGATGCCATTAAACCTTTTAGAGCCAATTGTGATGTGGAAACGGTCTCAAACTGTCTTTTATCTCAGCATCAATTAAACAACTGAACTTTAGGGAGAAATAAACAAGCGTGCACTCTTGTACCATCGCAAGCACTTTCTCGCTGTTGTCATTGTCATTTTATTTCCCATGTCACGGGATAGTCAAGTCAAGTCAAGTTAAATCAAGTCTTCAGTCTTATTTTATCCTTTTTCTATTTCTATTTCTTTTCCCTCATGACAAATGTTGAGTTTGTCCCAGTTCAGCGCTGCATCCTTAGAGGAACCCAGTCAACAAAATTAAGTCCAACTCACATACACATAGTTAAAGTTCCTGCGATAAATTTAAAATAACACCATGAAGTTTAAGTTGCGTATTGTTTCATATATTGAGTCTGAAGCGTGTAGTATTGATGGATTTACTTGTTGAAGAAATTGTTCTTCTCCGAGTAGTTTTCAGACCTGTACTTATGTTCCTACTGGAGTAACATATACTACAGTGTAACAGAAGCTTTGGTTCCTCCTCCCACTTTGAGTAAATCTACAAGGGACAAAAGCTTTATGTTATTAAACTATTTCAACATTTGTGTTCTTGCATTGCTCCTTGGTTTTTTCTAATGATTGCGTCTAAGTGTATTATTTAATGTTTTGTCCTGCCAATAACATTCACTCAAAAATCATATATCAGATTTGTTACTCAGTAGTACTCTTACTTACTCATTATTTGAGCCACTATACTTCTTACTTCTACTTGAGCAACATTATTTTGAAGTAAGGTTACTCTTGAGTACACATTTTGACTACTCGACCCACATCTGTTTGTTTTGAGTCATGATACGTCTTTTCAAGAGCTTAAAATGTTCTTTTTCCACCAGCGGCGTCATTCGATCTTCCTCTCGAGTCATTAAATCCATACGCCTGAGCGCGATTATTTTAGTAAATTCACATATGGAGGTGAATAGTATGTAATATATGGAAGCCTGGGGAACTTCTGGCACCACTGACTAACATGACACTAATGTGATTTCTACTCACTTTAGCTGCTAAACCAACCATGAAAGAATGATGATGCGCTGATATGAAGTTAAATGTACTGAAAACATTTGGTTTGAGTGAAACTGAGCAGGAAATTATGCGAATTGTGGCGCAAAGAGATATTTCAGCACCACGGACAGCGGCAGTCCAAGTCTCAAGGAATACTAAGGAATACTGAAGATTTGTCGGTAAAATAATGCACATTTTGTTAAGCTTTAGTGCTGATGTTGGTCTTGTAATCAGCGGTAAACTATAAGGGTCACTTTGCCCTCAGAAGTCAGAGAGTTTGAGCTGGATAATTCTTCCAGCGCATGAATAAGAATAGCAGTGAGTGTGTCGTGTGAGACTCTAGATTACCACATTTTAGAACACAATCAACATGGCCAAAAATACAAGTCCCCTTTTGAGTAGTTTTATGTTAGTAGCAGTAGTAGTAGTTTGCTGTTGTTATCTACTGTTTTAGCTCAGTTGATGGAACGTTACTCCGAGTGCATTTTACCTGAGGACGTACACTCAAATGTATTTCTGAAAGTTCCTGAAGGTTTGCGCCGGATAAAGTTTGTAGATGTTAGTCGGAAATTTGGCAGATTAGTGGTATCGATGCCACAATATGCAAATTCAGTGTTAGTGTGGCAATTATTGTGAGAAGATGCGTCGTAACTTCATGATTGTTTAACAACGCCATGACCAAACATCAATGAAATCCCTCATTGACTTTCATTCACGTCGTCTAAAGTGTCATCATTGCTCTTGAATGTGATCAGCTTCATGAAATCTAACTTTCTGAATGAATAAAGTAAAGTTAATGTGAGATAAACAGCATTTAGGTTTACTTTAGCATTTCGGTTTTTTAAAATTTGCTTCTAAAATGAGCCTCTTGTCACACTCCTCTGTACTTGCGGGTTAAAAAACAAAAATACTTACTTACTACATGTTATAAAACCAGCCATGTCACCTCAAAAAAGATGTCGTAACCATAGATGTGTCAGTTTTAAGATCATATAGTGCGGTTTCAGCTCATCCTCCCACTGCTTCACTTCTGAGCGGGTTCTTGGGCGCACATCGGGCCCAGTTTTGGAGCTCAGCGACAGAGTTGAGTTATAAATAATTCACACAAACATACTATGGAGCGCTGTGTTTGAGCGTTTCACCCACTCGCCTGCGTCGAGTCCGCCCACGCGCAGCTCCGCCAGGATCACAGCTACGGGGAGAGGAAAGAAACGTGGAGAAGCCGCACACAGCAGAAAAGCGGTTATTTGGACCGGGTTGTTTTTTGGATGGCCGGAAACCATTCTTTAAAAACTATTCAAGTTGTATAAGTGTTACTTTTAAGATGATTGACAAATACCTCACGTTTCATTCCCTTTGTAACACTTTCAACAAGGGGAGATACTCAAAAATGACACACCAAACATACATATCCTTTCAACTTGTTTTCTATTTTACCTGTATAATTGACTTGACTGTTACGTTCGCGTCATGAAGTCTTGTTTTTTCTTGGGTTTTTCCTTTTCAAATGTTGCTGGTAGATTTAAAACCAATGAATATTCTTGCGTTTCATTTGTGGCCAATGATCTAGGTCTAGGACTTTAGATAACATGAATAAGTTGCGTTCACGTCATTTCAATTTCAGGGGCATTAATGGAAGTTTTTTTAATTTTTTATTACATTTCTGAAATGATGATTCATAAATGTTGAACTATACTAAACATTACCTGCTTCAATCTCTTTGGATAATGGCTTTTTTTCAGCGTTTGTTGATTTATGCTGACGGAGGAGGCATTGAACTTAGTGCCAGTTTGTTCGTGTGGATGAGCCCAGTAATTAGATCTGAATTAAATTAGATCTGAACCATAAACCAGGTCAAAACATCTGCAATATGTCAGTCAAAAGGCAAATTCTGCTAGAGAAATTCAACTCGTCTCCAGCTCAGCGTCAAACTGTGAGGATAATATTGAACAAAAAGATAGATTTCAAGCACATTCTAGTTAAAGTATGCGCTCTCCATCTCAAACTGAGTAATTTCCAGTGAACACAGCTTTTCATTAACAGCAGTCACTATCAATACAACACCGATCGATAAAAACACAGAAGGACGGCATGTGACCTCGTTCCCGCTCAGCGCTGGCACCATTTAAAACTCGTCCAACATGAATATTTCAACCTAAACGGCATTTTGGGATACATTGGAGGGAAATGTCACGCCTCTCCATCTGCTACAAACACACTCTCACCGCTTTCTGAAAGTGTGTGGAAAATCCTGCGCCTTTAAGTGCGAGCGTCCCTCTTACAGCCAATCAGAAAAGCCAGACTGTCCTTGCCCACGACCTTGACAGAAGAAAAGTGAAGTGATGGGAGGAACATGTGGTGGTAATGATGACTGCTAGAGGAGAGAAGAGTTTTACAAAGCGGGACAGACGTGAAAACAAGTCCCGGCGGAGAGGTGCGACTCGCCCTGCGGAGTGTTACGTAATTCCCTCAGTGTGAAGCGGGAGAAAAGGAGGCGAGGAGAGAAGGAAAGGGAGGGAAAGGGGAGTCACGATTCAGCAGCGGCGGCGGGGGAGACTTCATCAGTAAAACAAACGCATCGCGGTGGAAACGACAGGCCCACATCCACCCGCACTGTTGGAGAAGAACGCCAGGTTTAAAGGTTTCACGTCCGAAAGGAGAGAAGGAGCACAACGAAGTGTCATAACGATACATACACTTTGTAGACAGAAATGCAACTCCATACGGGAAACAAAAACACACATTCAGAACACTAATTGTGAGTGATTCTGGTACGACTGTCGATATCACAGTCACTTTCCTAAAACCAAATTAATAAAATGTGACATAACTTTAGGCTTCAGTCTATGTTTTTCACCTTCATTTTACCAGGCCAAACATTAAGAACAAGTATACAATCTGCACGGTATTAGACAGAATTCTTTTTCATGATTTATTTATTTGTTGTTCAAGTTTTTGATCAAAAAACACAAACACTGCCAGTGCACAAAAGCTGTACTAGAAGTACTAGAAAGAAGTACTAGTGTTGAGTCAGGGGCGTCCAAACATTTTGAAACTTAAGTGGAGCAGAGGGCCACAGACAACCCGACAAAGTGAACCATTCGAAATTTTGCCTTTTACATAGTTTTGATGAGCCTCCACAGTTTAATAAGACTTGGAACATTAATATTGGGTTGGTATAATATCAAAATGCTTAAATCTTTCCAACTTTTTGTTGTTTGGACCAACTTAGAAGGAAGCCAGAGGGCCTACAAAAATTGGTCTGAGGGCCGCATTTGGCCCCCGGGCCGTAGTTTGGACATGCCTGTGTTAAGTAAAAGTATCAAATATACTTTATTCCGAATGTGCCCATGAATGTGTTAAAAAACTCCTCCCAAACCATGTGAAAGGCACTTTTGACTTCTTTTGCTGTTGTACTTGTGTGTTATTTTCCACAGTCGTCCAAAAGCAGCCCAAACAGAGAGAAGAATGTCCAGAGCGCTCAAGTGAAGGACACAAACACATTCAATCCGGTTTGAGGTCGAATCCTTCTCCGTTTGGAATGATAAAGAAAAAGTCTCCAAGTCTTTGAGACCTTGATCCGGTTGTACCGAATCCCAGACGGGACTTCGTGACAGGACCATTCATGGAGGCAGTGAAGTATCAACACATTAAGCAGTTTCAAGCTACACTATAATATAATCCAACCACAGTATTGTATTTGAAGTCCTCAGAACGCAGTACTCTGATTGAAAGGACCATGTAACAAAATACATCACCTCAAATGAACGTTAATGAATGAATGAATGAATGAATGAAGGATAATGAATGATATACGATTGTGAATGACTTATGATGAAATGGTGCGGAGCAGGATGTGAGAGGACTCTCCCCCCATCTGGACTCAAATAAATGCAAGACAGATATGCATAATGCCATACCGTGGAACATTTCAGGTAAAGCCATAATATCTCCATGGTGACGGACGCTCCACCATCGAAGTTACACAAAGCACCTTTAAATACATCAGTAAATCACTGCATAAAAAAACAAAAGGGAGAAACAGAGAACTTTTTCAGGCCCATATGTGAACGAGCTCGTCTGGGACTGCACTGTTTAATTATGGATGTTTAACGATCATAATCCGCCGTACAGGCCCGGCAGAACCTTTTTCACTCCTGTAGGAGACAATGACAGAATGAAGGGAATCATGTCAGTGGTTGCCTTCGACGTGGGTTTGACTGAGCCACCGCACTTTTGTCACCATCAAAATGTTTGCTATTTAAATTCAGGTTGCAGTATGAAGCAGTACTTTTAGTCAGCGGCGCCGTGCCAGTCGTATTTGGCGCCCGGGTCACGGTTTGGAGCGGTGTCTGTGTGACTTTTCCCCCTCGCTCACCTCAATCCTCAATGCTCATTCTTCATACAGCAGTGGAGCTGGAGATCTGATCGGACCGCAGGCTGGTGAGGGTATGTCCCAGGGTAGAGCTTTACGCGTCAGCCAGACAACGGCCTCTGACATAAACGGTGGGAGAAATGGCCTTGGATCGCACAATCACAACCCTGTGATAGAAGCCCGTCTAATGGAATCATGACAACGATTTACAGCGCTGTAAAAATAGGATTCCGTGCCTCCGTCATCGTCAGCTTCATTGGGGGAAATGTAAGATAACGACGAGTCTTTTTTTCATTGAGGTTTTGATGGCAGCAAAGGATTCAAACATAAAGTAGCTTTCTGGAAAATGTTTTTAAGCTGAAGAGACCTCCACCACTTTGGAACACTCTTGGATGAATGAGGGCTTATTTACGTTTGGTTTTGGGACAGAAACCAGATGAATGTACAAAAGAATGCACGTTGCTTTTATATTTGCAGTTTCTGAGTTTTTAAGGTATTCAAATACAGTTTAAGGGGTTAATTTATGACTTCAATTATATTAAAGCATAAACCGAACTGGAGCGTGAGCCTGGACTAAAGTGGGAAACGACCTTAAATGAGCCCCCTGACTGAGGACGTGACATGTAGAATAGTATCATAAAGAGTGACTTAGCCTTGGCTCACGTCCAGACTCATCTCTTTGACGTAGTCAGACTTTTATAGTCTCAAGTGAGTTTGAGAAGAAGCAAAAGTGCATTTACAGGTCCAAACTATGGCCCAGGGGCCAAATGGGACCTTCACAATCATGAACTAAATAACACGCCTTCAGCTGAAATACAGACCTACCACCAAAGTGTGGCGGCTCAGTCAAGCCCACGTGGTCCTCTGCTCTATATATTTCAATAAAATATTGGTAAAAAGAAAAGTTTGAACAGTCCTGGTTAATTATAAGAAAAATAAACAGTAAAAAAACTAGTAATAAAATACAAATATTATTGAATGTTTTAGTTTGTAACCGTGCTCGTAGGGATTTATGAATGGGATTTAGTTTCATACTATAAATGCTATTTTGATTGTTTTGTTGCAACGATTGAAAAAGTACATTCTATTTTTTTCAAGCCCCCATAAATATTTATTGGTAATTACATTTTTGCAACAATATGGCCAAATACTTAAAGCACATGCGTCCATATGTTGTCTCATTAGACCTGTTTAGACCCGTTTGTACGGCACAACTCTTCCAAACTCGACTACGATTGAAGTGGCTCAAGAAGAATCAACGAATCCCTGCTGTTCATTCATATTTCAGGACGCAAATGTGCAGGGCAATTACGCCATCGGAGGTCATCAAAATGCCACTACAGAACTATAAATACAGAGAATTTGCCAACATTTATAATATATAATAATTGCTTGAGGGAGTTCTGCTACAGGCCAAGGCGACTGCACATGGCGCTTATTATTCAAACTCTGTGCTCATGCTGGGTCTGCACACAGCTCCACGCACTGGTGGTCCGTGAGACAAAAGACTGATTTAAACGGTGTGAAATGAGGGGGTTCTTCATGTGATGCATAAACACCACGTACATATGAATGTGTTTCTTTGCTTTTTCCAGCCTCACTTTTGGTCTGTGGAGCTGTTGTTTCACTCAAATGAACGTGAAAGCAGTTTCTCCGTTGTTGCCGCGACGGTGCAGAGTTTAGCTAGTTTGTGCGCTAACGAGAAGTGGAGATTAAGGACGCTTCGACTGCCACATAGCAGTTCATTTCCTCAACAAACTGACTCAAAAACATTTTATTTAAGGAGAGAAAGGTAATGAGTCCTACTGTATCAGTGATAAATATGAGTTATGTTTATCTGTCAGGAACAAACTGAATAATGATGATTTTTAGATGCTAAACGCTAAACTTAGCGTTCATTAAAACATATTCGGACACTGTAGATTGGTAAAAGTAGTGACCCAGCAGTTTATCGGGCTGTTCCACGGCTCTTTTCATTGTTTTGCAACACAACAACAAACACGGCGGATTTCCATGGTTACGGCGGTCCCCCCCCCCCCCTAAAGCCTCCGCTGCGATACATGAAGGTTACAGTTAATGTCTGTACGGCTGACCTATTTAGCATCGGCGCTCGGTGACGTGCGAGTGAAGAGGTCGAGCCTGCGGTGAGTCGAACGGAGGGAAAGCACCAGTGGGGCCGAGTGTAATGTGCGCTCATCCATCTGCAGTGACAGATTCTGTAAATATAGGACCCCCCAAAAAGGAGATGGATCTGCACCAGGATCAGGGAACGCTTAGGAATGTGGTTTTGGTGCCTGGATGCGACGTAAAATAGCGCTAACGTCGCCAAAGGACCCAATGCTAAATGTGAAAATCAATGTATTGTTTTGTTAATGATTTGAAGATCACCAGAGGCTTTGATCTTGGTCCAAACGTTGGATACTTTCTTTACGTCGAACGCATGTGGTAATTGTAAACCCCGTCACGTTCAAGCCGTTGAATAAAATGTGGTCGAATTATATATTTTCAATTTCATCCACACGTTATGATATAGGATTTTAAAGCGCCCGTTTCCCATTTTGAACCATGAGTCAGGGACGTGTTTTCGTTTTTAGCTTCTGACTGAGCGGGAACAGCCTCAAGCGATGTTTTTTCTCCTCGTTTTCGATCTCATTTTCGCTCTTTTCCAATGCACCCATGACAGAGAAGAAACCGTCCGGGACGCCGGAGGCGATCAATGGGCCTGATCGTTCCCCTCTTCAACACAACTCCAAAGACGCTTCGTAAAATACGTAGATTGCGCTTTAAAGACTCTTTTGTTTCATTCTTCTGGCTTTTAGAGTACGACGCATGACGGGAAGAGCATTGACCAAATTAAAGTCTGGAACAGGTTCTTTGGAGTTCAGATTCTGCATTTCAGTCGACTTTAAACGTACTCCGGACGTTAGCGGTCAAAGTGAGCTCAGGGCGCTATTGTTTATGTTCATGAGAGAAACGGAAGCAAAAAGCAAAGCCCACCCAGGCTTTCTCTGTTTCCTTCTCTCCGTTTCCTTCGCTCCGTTTCCTTCTGTTTCCTTCTCTCTGTTTCCTTCTCTCCGTTTCCTTCTGTTTCCTTCTCTCCGTTTCCTTCTCTCCGTTTCCTTCTCTCCGTTTCCTTCGCTCCGTTTCCTTCTCGTTCTCTCTGTTTCCTTCTCTGTTCCTTCTCTGTTCCTTCTCTGTTTCCTTCTCTCCGTTTCCTTCTGTTTCCTTCCTCCGTTTCTTCGTTCCTTCTCTCCATTCCTTCTTGTTTCCTTCTCTCCTTTCCTTCTCTCCGTTCCTTCTGTTTCCTTCTCTCCGTTTCCTTCGCTCCGTTTCTTCGCTCCGTTTCCTTCGCTCCGTTCCTTCGCCCGTTCCTTCTTGTTTCCTTCCTCGTTTCCTTCTCGTTTCCTTCTCTCCGTTTCCTTCTCTGTTTCCTTCTCTCCGTTTCCTTCTCTCTGTTTCCTTCTCTCTGTTTCCTTCTCTGTTTCCTTCTCTCTGTTTCCTTCTCGTTTCTTCACTCAGTTCCTTCTCTCCGTTTCCTTCTCTGTTTCCTTCTCCGTTTCCTTCTCTCTGTTTCCTTCTCTCTGTTTCCTTCTCTGTTTCCTTCTCTCTGTTTCCTTCTCCGTTTCCTTTCTCTCTGTTTTCCTTTCTCTGTTTCCTTCTCTGTTTCCTTTCTCCGTTTCCTTCTCTCTGTTTCTCTCTCTGTTTCCTTCTCTGTTTCCTTCTCTCTGTTTCCTTCTCGTTTCCTTCTCTTGTTTCCTTCTCTTGTTTCCTTCTCTGTTTCCTTCACTCAGTTTCCTTCTCTCCGTTTCCTTCTCTCCGTTTCCTTCTCTCCGTTTCCTTCTCTTCGTTTCCTTCTCTCCGTTCCTTCTCTCCGTTTCCTTCTCTCCGTGTTCCTTCTCTCCGTTTCCTTCTCTCTAAACGTGCACTTCAGTTCTGAACCAAACCTAAAAATAGCAAAAGAAACAGCTTTGGATCAATATCTGTCAGGGGTTATCACCTGCCATCTCCACACCATTACTCTTCCTCCTCCTCACGCCCCGTCTCTCCTCATCTCCTTCCCTCTTCTCTCCTTCCTTTCACTCCTCTTCTCTCTTCTTCTGTACTCTCCTGTTTTCTCCTCATTTGTTCTCCCCTCTCCTTTCCTGTTGTCTTCTCTTCTTTCCTCCCCTCTTCTGTTCTCTCCTCTTCTATTCTCTCCTCTTCTGTCCTCTCCTTCTCTCCTTCTCCCCTCTCCTTCATCTTCCTTTGGCAGCCTGGTCCTCATGGCTCCTCCTGTCGGCTCTCAAGATCCTCTCCATCCATCACGAGGAGGGACAAGACGCAGGAAGAGAGAGATCAGATGCTCCTGTTGTTTTTCTTGGATAAAGACACTGATAACTTGATACAGAGAGCTATTTGCTATTACAGTGCTGTATATATATTTAATGATATTACTACATCATTGATTGCTCCACAAAAAAAACATTTCATTCATGTTTTGATGGGAATATGTGCAGAAAGATTATACTACGAATTTGAATTATACGTCCAAAGCAAAAGTTATCCCACTTCTGGACATTACTGCTGGTCACTTCCACTCTCCTCGTCTCATCCCCCTCGCTCTGCGTCCATGAAGGGATCCACCACGAGGGAGAAAAAAAAGTGAGAGGAAAACGGGCAGAGCCGGGGGGGGGGCGAAGAGCGGGGTTAAATTTAGACACGACACACGAAATTCCCCTTTCAGCAGAGTGGCTAAAAATAAACATATGCGACCCTGCACTGACGCAAGCGCTGTGTGGTGGGACTCAGGAGCGGGAGGGTGTAACTACGGCAACCCCAGAGTGATGTCGTCGGTCGGGATGCATCATGTGACAGACAGACCATATAAGGACACAGTTTACTAGATTTACTACAAAATGTGCACGTCCAGCAGGCCAGTGCTTTGTAAAGATGAAAAAGAAGTGACATTATTGTGATTAAAATGTGTGTTGGAGAGATAACGCCGGCTGTGTGGACTGTAAGGTGCTGGGTCAGGTGTGTAGCGGAGTACTACTACTACTACTACTTAAGGCCAGGATGGATATTCGGATAGATGGAGAGGAGACACGGGACGGGTTCAGGAGCTTTATCAAACCTCACAGGTACACACAACAGGTAGTTGTTATAAAAGACCTCGATTATTGACTATTTACATCGACTCAAAATGAACATAATTTATTGTAAAAAAAAAGAGTTTCTTTTGTTTACACTCGATTATTCTACATCCAAACATATTTAAATATATTACAGTCCATCTACAATTACTTGATAACATGTCCCAGTAAAAGTAGGAGGGAAAAAAGTAGAGAAAGCAGAATTAAAGTGCAGCAAGGGACTGTGGTTCGTTTAAGAGATATGGGTCTATGTTTTGTGTGATGGCGCTGCGGCAGATGGGACACTTGATGAGCACGCCGGAGCAATACTGGCAGGAGCAATACTGGCAGGAGCAATACTGGCAGGAGCAATACTGGCAGGAGCAATACTGGCAGGAGCATACTGGCAGGAGCAATACTGCCGGAGCAATACTGGCCGGAGCAATACTGGCAGGAGCAATACTGGCAGGAGCAATACTGGCAGGAGCATACTGGCATACTGGCAGGAGCAATACTGGCAGGAGCAATACTGGCAGGAGCAATACTGGCAGGAGCATTACTGGCAGGAGCAATACTGGCAGGAGCAATACTGGCAGGAGACCAGGTGACCACACGGGACAAACGCCACACAAATGTCTCGGTTTCTCCCTCTGAAGCTTCTCCAGCTTCTTCAGCGGGTTCTGGTCTTGCTTCTCTTTAGTGCTCCTTGGAGAGGGCCCACCTGAACCAGCACCTTATATATTATTATTAGGATAATAATATAGATATTATTATTCTAATAATATATATATTTTGTTGTTCGTGGAGGAGATAATGGTACTTCCATAATTGCGATTAAACTCGCAGTCCTAAACTGTAAACTCTATTTCAAACTAATTGTTCTCAAATTGTGATGCTGTGGTGCTCAATGTGGAATCTTATCATTATTTGTTTGGGATCAATCACTTCTTTGGTGTTGAATAACGGCACCACTTTCTGAGGCTTTTGTGAAAACATAATTTCACTTTCACAGAGTTTTTGCTTCAAGTGGACAGGGACAGTAATTACAGAGAAATTAACCATAAAACAAGTCAACAAATCTTTAAACAACAAATTCCACCATTAAACTTTGACTTAAATCTTGCTCCATTTCAAACTGTAGGAACCCTCAATAAGAACTAAACCTCAGTCACAGTTCTGTCCAATTTTAGACCTGATCCGGAAATATTTCTGTTCTAGACCTGGTTTAGATCTGGTTATGCTGAAAAGTCTAGTGAATTTGCATAAGTTTATAGAAAAAAAGAAGGAAAAAAGGCAATAAAACTCAAGCCAAAAGCTGATTTGATTGCATGAAAAGTAAGAAATCCATTTAAGACACATTTCGTCCCCAAATACAGCCATTTACACGGATTAAACACACAATCATTCATAATATATATAAATGAGTTTTTTTCATTCTTCGTTCTTTCATTTTCGGTTGATTTCACACAGACGTTTGACTTTACGACACATTAAAATGACATTAAAAATCTCTGATCAGCAGTTTTTGTTCAATGTTATAATCACATTTGACTATCTTGGTCATTCACGAGGCAACGACGACAGCAAATCCTGATATTTCCAGCGTCCGCTTTACGTCCAGCGCTTTTTCAACGACAAAACTAAATAAATCTCCACTTTACTTTTTTTCTTTTTTTCCTGTCACAGCTTTTACCACTCTCCAAATGCCAGCTCTGCACCGTATTTTCCCGGCCGCCTTGAGCTGCGCTGACGCTGGGACTATCTAAATAAATAATCCAGGGGTCTCCAATAAGGAAAATGTATGTGTTTTTTAATGTTTTCTATTCTTTACGACAATTTCCCTGCTTTTTTGTGTAAATTAACTCCAAATATGATCAATAAAACAACAAACATGAATTATTCCTTCTGTGCTGTGGCCCTGCACCCTTACACCTGTCCCCGAAGCAAATACTTAGTACTACTTCTACTACTGGTACTACTTAATTTTACTACCAAGAAAACATGTTGGGACGGCTGCATGAAGCCACAAAAGTATTAAACACAACGATTGTAACAAGAAACTGTCGAGGTTTGCGACTACAAATTGACGATGAGGATTTTATTTGGTGTGTTTTTTTTATATATCTACATACTCTAATACGCCACGAGAAAAAAGTAAGTACAAAATATAAACCCCAAAATACTTCCAGTGCCACCGTTTGAAACGCATCATCGACGACGACTGGCTGAGCAACAGAAACGACGGCGACAGACAGACCTATGCTAACGTCAGTGCTAACGGCGACATGACGCTAACGCGTCGTCCTCATTCCAGTCAGACTCGCCAACTCGGAGGGATTCTCAGCCACCAGGAAAGTTACGTAGTGCATCTTTAAAATCCATAAAGCCACTTCACGGAAAATATTTACAGGAAAAACAGTGACAATATGTACTTTTTGACTATCATAAATGCACATTGTGAGCTCATGACAGACACAACTAGTACGAATGTATGACGAAATCTAGCAAGTCCAGTTAGCCAGGAACATGCAGTCTTTTATTGTTGTATTTGTCACCGTTTTGAAAAGATTTGTGTGGGTATTATTTGAATAAAAAGCGAGAGAACGCTAGGTTACGTAAGGAGAGAACACCAGAGCGACGTCGTGCAGCAGCAGGTGAGGGAGCTGTCAATCACGGCCGTCCAATCAAACGCGTCCGAGAGGTGGCGAGCGTAAGTGGCGGTCGAAATGTGTAACAGTTTTCATCTGGTCCCGCTAAACAGATCCGATGTGCTGTAAGTTGTGACAGTGAATTCGAATGTGAACACTTCATGATGTAAGGGCAGTGGGAGTGGTCAGAGTGGGCGCGCAACACGGGCGCGTGCGCACTTTTTTCAATTCTATTCAAGTCTTTAAGGCAAGAGTTTCGAGAATTTAACAACGGCATTGCTCATCTTTTGCGAGTAAATCATTAAACATGATAACAAGTTTAATTCATCTCTGTCTATTGCCTCTTTTATGTCACAATTTGGTGCATAATAAGTCAAATCAATAAAAAAAAAGGTTATTTACTTTGGAGAAGCTCAAAATAAAGATGTCTGAGCTCTAAGAACACCAAAACCAATCAGTAATTAAATAATTCATCCATCATTTATGACTCTATATTAGTAATACTATTGTCGACCAACATTTAACACTATTTTGATTATAAATTATGAAAGTAGATATTTGATTAATAGCAGCAGTAGATTAACTGATCATATACATAATTATGCTTCATTGTATATTAATAAGTCGCAGTACATTTTGTCACATATACACATTAAATGAAGTGTCATGTGTGCACTAGACTGATAATTAAATGCCTCTTACTCCCTGAGGCGCGACATGAATATATGAATATGCAAATTGAGGGCTGCAGTTAATAAACAAGAGGAGCGCGCCGCGTCTTTAAACAAACCGTGGCTCGGAAAAGTGTACAAAACATCGTCATGTTCCCATCCAAACGGAGGACAAGCCGTTCATCAAGTCTGTGTTCTGGTCCAAATGTGCACTCTTTAGTTTGATTTATTTATATATGTTTGATCTGAAGACTGGTTCATGCCTCCGTCTGAGAGGGACATCATGACATTAGTATCCCGGTCCGTCCCGCTGTACACCTTTTTGCCTCTCACACCTTTGCACAGTTTCAATTCAACTTGTATTTTTGTCACGAAAGTCTAAATACGACACGCAATTTCAAATATCACCTCAATCAGTCCGCTGTGTCATGTTTTACGCTTGTAGTGAGAATGCACGTCATTGCTTCACCGTTATTGTGAAAAGAGACGATTTTAGGCTGATTCCCGTTCTTCGACACCTTGAACAAACAAAGGTGAATCCTGCCATTTTCTCCAGCCATGCCCACTGTCGAATAGTCACATGATAGCGTTTGACCAGCTTCATGTGATCAATCTTATCGATAAAGTAACGTTAACGTGGCATAAGCAGCACTGGTCTCCTCGTTTTGCGTGTCAAATGTTCATGTTTGTTGTTGTGCCTGCGACAGATTAAGCTACACATTGGACTAAAACACAGTTAAGATAAATATATTTAAGATTGAGCAAAGATTTGACACAATTTATCCCAGTTTGGCCATTTTTTTTAGGTTTAAAATGTTACTTCCTGGTTGTAAATCATGACATCAACAGCCAAACTCCTCTAACGTCACAGAAATGATCATTCGACAAATAAAATATATATGAAAACAGCTTTATGTTGTTAAATTAATGTTTGATGGTTGGTTTTGTGTGTGTGTGTGTGTTTAAATGGTCACACACTTCTCAAACTGACAGCCGATTGGTGAAAAACTAGTGTTATTCCACCAAAAATTAAGTCAAAATGAGGAAATCATAAAAACCTAGTGTATTTCAGACAGACAGCGCCAGCACTAAATCTGTAGAACCAGGACAACTGAACAGACAATGCAGGAACAAAAGAATAAAAACCGTAATTACGTTGAATCAGTGCAACAGAACATTCGTGCAGCAGCTTTAACTTAAAAAACTTTTACATTTACATTGTATTTTCAGTCTTCTTCAATCTCAAATCCAGCATTTTCCAACATTTCCTATTGGACAGATTCTCCAAAGGGCCTTATTCCCTGGTTCTGGTTCTAGCTCTGGTCCTGGCTCTGGTCCTGGTTCTGGTCCTGGTTCTGGTTCTTGCACATTTACCCCCCCCTCATTCTGCACAGACGCGGCACGGAAACCCCAGCTTTGGTTGCCGTGACGCACCGGAGCCACCGGGGATGCAGTCTGCTCCCGGTCTGGGTCTCGCCTCTGGTAGCGTTGGCGTTCACCGTTCACCTTCAAACCGCGGCACCCCGACACTTCCCACCCCCCCCCCACTCCCAGCCGCCATCCCGAGCGCTCATTGGCCGGCTGCGCTCGAGCCTGTTGCTGGGCTGTTTCCATGGAGATCACTATCACCATATTTCCATCCTTTCGCACAGGCAGAAAAGTCTGGATTTTATACGCAGGGGATTGTCGTCGTGAAGGGATGATTACGTTTGTATGATCGTGTTGTTGGGGGGTTTTTTTAGGGAAAGCGTTGTGTAAAAGCATTCTGCGGCTGTAGGATGACGCACTTTGTTACGCGATGTTTCACCTGCACAGAATTCATGGCATCAAAAAGGAAAGCACAGGGCCTGCATGAGAAGCTTCAGCTCAGGTGGTTTTTAACCAGGCTGAGGCGCCGCACAGGTCAAGAGGCATCTGCATCTCGAGTAGGATCAGAAGAGCAAGTAAGACGTCTCACAGCTTTAAAAAAATAAAAATAAAATGACAAATACGAATGCAAACCGAGTCGGAATTCACTCAAACGGATGCAACGTCGGCTCAAAGACAAAGAGCTGATTCTCATTCTGTTATCAGCTTGTTTTGAGCGTCATTTGAGACGAGACGAGATGGAGGAACTGGACAGAATTATAGTCCACTGCTGGCGTGTTGTCACTGACATCGTGAGAGAAAAGGTCAAAGAAGCCTTTCACATAGAGTCCAAACGGATCCGCTCATAAGACTGACTTTTAGGACTCTGAGATTGGGGTTTTCTTTCTGGATGCTTTCCCAGATTAAAGTTGCCATATTTTGCATGAAGTTGAAATGTTCTTCTTCTTGTCTTTGACCTACAGAGCTCCTGCAGCTGTCCTCACGCCATCCCAGCATGCACCACCAAACCCCACAGAGGCAGGGAACTCACACGGAACCTCACGGCCACTGACATGGATCAGAGTTTCAGAGGTTCTGGATTCTGTTCGAGACGTATTTCTGCATTTGGGTTTTCTCTAACCATCTTCTCCTAACGATTCGAAACCTTGTGCATTGGCCATTCTTTTAACTATGGATTTCTTATGAAAGCGAGACACTGTCCGCATAATTTAATAAAGTCACTAAAGTTAAATCATCCTCTGCCATGTACAACAGCTTCACATTTAAGTCACTTTAAAAGATATTATAACAAGGTGGAAATCTTATGAATCAGATGTTCAGATTTTGCAGATTTAGGGCTCAATCGACTCGATCTGAACCCCTTAAACCAGGCATGTCCAAACTACGGCCCGGGGGCCAAATGCGGCCCTCAGACCAATTTCCGTTGGCCCTCCGGCTTCCTGCTAAGATGGTCCAAACAACAAAAAGTGGTACTTTTTACTGTAAAATTGGACAAATTCAAGCATTTTAATGTTAAACCAACATAATATTAATGTTCCAAGTCCTATTAAAGGTGTGGAGGCCCATCGAAACTGTGTCAAATGCTAAATTTCGAATGATTCACTTCATTGTCGGGTTGTCTGTGGCCCTCTGCTCCGTATAAGTTTCAAAATGCGGCCCTCGGTGAAAAAAGTTTGGACACTCCTGCCTTAAACGCCCCCTCGGACCAGGTGAGAGTCGCTAATGTTCGATCTCATTACGCTTGAAGATGTATTGTCATTTACGGCTTCATTTAATGTCAAAGATTAACTCCAAAAGCTAAATTCCAGCAGTTTCTTGCGCCAACTTTCCCTTTTGAAAGGCGTTTTTCTTGTTTTGTTCGTTTGTCTTCACCTTTAATGCTTTAACCAGCTGAAGTTGTTTTGAATGTTATTTAACAAACTCGAGCTGAACTGAACCTTCATCTGGTCCACATACTTTAATAACTGTGGCTCATGCGAATGCCGATTTCGGGACAAAAAGGCAGAGCTGGAGATGTTATTATCAAAGGATCATGAGAGCACATGTTTTGCAGAGATAGAGTGTTTGCAGATTGAGATGGTTTGTGGAGAAGATTAATAGTTCTTCTGTATAAATTGATTCTGCCGAGCTGCAGGACACGGGAGGCCCAGAGGAAGACCTAAGACAAGCTTTACGGATGCTGTGAAAGAGGACATGAAGTTGTGAAAGTTACTTCTCCGTAATTGGTCTCAACTCTCGGCAGCGTCTCGGGCGGGAGCGGCCTGATTGTCCTTGAGGCGACGCCGAAGCCTTTCCAAAATTAGACACTGAAAATCAGTACCGCAGGATCCGAGAAAAGTGAGGTTGCATCATGGTTCTTAGATCATTCCACGCAGCCACAAATCTCAAGAGTCCAGCTTCATGGACCAAAGTGCACGGCCTTCACTGACCTCCTCCTCCTTCTCCTCCTTCTCCCCCTCCTCCTCCTCATTCTTCTCTTCTTCTCCTCCTCTTCTCACCCTTCCTCCCTCCTCCACCTCCTCCTCCTCCTCCACCTCCTCCCTCCCTCCTCCTCCTTCCTCATTTCTTCTCCTTCTCCTCCTCCTCCTCCTCCTCCTCCTCCTCCTTCTCCTCTCTCCTTCTCCTTCCTCCTCCTCCTTCTCCACCTCCTCCTCCTCCTTCTCCCCCTCCTCCTCCTCCTCCCTCTGTGAAAGACACTCCCTGTATCTGCTCCTCTGGGCACTGGCTGCAGCAGTGACAGGGGTTTAAGGAAGAGGAGCGCGCCATCTGCTGGAGACTATACAGTACAACAGGAGTCCTCACTTACCTTTACTTGAGAGTGACTTTTTCCAGAACAAGTAACTTTCTGACACTATACTTTTCCTCCTACTTGAGTAATGTCTATTTTTATGAAGTAACTGTGCCCTTTCTGTCAAAAAAGCTTTAACGTTGACAGTGTGAGATGATGCGAACATTTGCCTTTCTTGTTTTCAGGTTTGATTTTGTTTTTCTCATTTCCGTGTCTTTGCAGGTTGAAAATAATAGATTTTGAGCATAAATTATTGTTTTGTCATTAACGTCCAATTATAAATCAGATGCTACGTCCAGAAAGTTACTCATAAAGTTACTCTTACTTGAGTAATAGTTCTCCCAAATACTTTTTTACTCTTACTCGAGTCATTTCTTGGACCACCCCACTTTGTAATTTAACTTGATTAATATCATTTTGAAGTAACTTTACTCTTACTTGAGTAAAGGTTTTGGATACTGTGAAATGTAAGCAATATTAAGAACTACTTTCTTGCTGTTAATATAAATAAATGTGTAATAAGTGCTCAATGTTGTAGTGACTGCACAGATGCAGAGGCAAAACATTTTAAAAAAGTAAAAGTAAAAGCATTACATGAAAAAAATCGACACAAGTAAAAGTAGTGAAGTACCTTATGCATGAAGTATTCTACACATATTGCTTGAGTGTGCCCAGTAGTAATGTGTAGACTGGAAACTCCCTGCTCGTGTCCTAAAAGCTCGACGTTTTCAACTGGTTCAAAATGCAGCAGGAATCTTTCTAAAACCTTCAGTTCCCGACTGCGCTGCCCGAGGAGCAACTATTCTGGGGAAGTGTGAAAGTGTGGCAGCTTCAGCACTGTCCTCTGCTCCTCACTGCTTTTCTATCAAACATATTAATACACATATTTAATATTCAATTTCACTTGCAATTTGTTCATCAAACTTTTCCTTCTTTTTCTCCCACTTTCCCCGACGGGAGTGGAGCAGGCACATCGAGGACCTGTGGATCCACGATGCTCCTCAAACTGCCTGGGAGAAACCGGTCTGCCTGGAGAACCGTCTCCCTGGAGAACCGGCGTCTGCTGAGAGATACCGTCTGCCGGGAGAAACGGTCTGCCTGGAGATACGGTCTGCCGTTGAAACCGTCTGCCTGGAGATACGGTCCCTGAGAACCGGTCTGCCTGGAGAAACCGGTCGCCTGTAGAACACGGTCGCCTGGAGAAACGGTCTGCCTGGAGAAACGGTCTTTGCCTGGAGAAACCGGTCTCTACTCCATATGAACGGTTCTTCATCGGCCTCGAAGAATTGGTTTCTCCTCCTGAGTGGGTCTGGCTCCATTGTCTCTCTACAAATTGAGGCGCGTCCGCCTGTCCGTCCGAGGGAGTCGGACCTCTTCTTCACTGTGGCAACTCCTACAGGTTTTCCCCAAAAGAGGTTTGGTAGGTTTTGCTGGCCGAGAAGGAGCCGGTCTAAGGACAGGGGGGCTTGGGACATCTGTCTAAGGACACAGGATGCTGGGACATTTCCAAGTCCCTATGAACATTGCATTTATTTGTGTTTCCCCACTGCAGCCCCTCGAAGCACCACTGTGATTTTGGGCGTTACAAAAATAAAGTGAATTCAATTGGATTAAATAACTGGCAGATTAATCGAGACATTAATCAAGATCTTATTTGTTTTTCTTGTCATTATATTTGTTTGCTCCAATGGCGGGACTTGAACTCAAAAGCTTTTGGCCGGATGTCCACCCTTGAAAAAAAACCCTCCGCCAATGCCCCGCGGGTGAGGAAAAAGTACTTTGTTACAACTTTTCAGTCCCAGTAATAAATGTAGTGGAGTAGAAAAGCACAGAACCCTGCTCTCAAATGCAGTGAAGTAAAAAGCCTCCACTGGAAAATGTGCTGAAGTAAAGTACTGATACCTTTACTTTAGTACTTTGCCACTTTTCTTGACTGTATAACAATTTAGGCCGTAAAGGGTCCCCAAACTTTGAAAAGATGGCAAATGTGACGAAGAAATAGGTAAAAAGTAGGTTTCTCAAGCGACATTCTCTAAACGGTACTCTTAAAAGTACTTTGAAACACTACCCACTGTGTTCATCACTGTATACGCATTACTGCAGGGGTCCGGGATTCAGAAACAAATGACAGATTGTTTTGAGCGCGTGCTGAGGATATTACCAACTTGAATTTGTACAAAGATAAGCCTCGAGGGAACAGTCATTTGTCCCCACAGTGCGACATTTGCCGCACAGCCGCGACGTCAAAGTACTGCAGTGGAGTTTCCAGGCCGTGTCTTCCTGACTCCACAGCAGCACGAGCCGATAAGCGCCTGTCGCTGCGGTGGAAGCGGCCTGAAGGAGACGGTGGTGCTCTCCAAACTGGGAGCGGCTTTTGTAGGATCGGATGGACCCCCAGAGCCGCCCCCTTTTTGTGACGTAAGGTGGCGTCCGAGGCGAATTCTGCGTCCAATTTGTGCGTCTGCAAGCAGCATAGAGGAGAGCTTCAAGCTCATTTTCTGTATCTGCACGTACTTTTAAAGCTGCTTTTACAGATCTTGCACAAATGTTACTGATTTCGATGAAGAACTGGATCACCCCCTCTTTCTCCTGGACTGCCATCGGTCTCTTATCCTGGACTGCCCCTAGTGGTCTCTCTCCTGCGTACTCAGTGGCTCTCTCTCCTGACTGCAGTGGTCTCTTCTCACTGACTGCAATGGTCCTCTCTCGGCACTGCCAGTGGTCTCTTCTCCTGTGACTGCAGTGGTCTCTTCTCCTGGACTGCAGTGGTCTCTCTCTTCATGGACCTGCAGAGTGTCTCTCTCCTGGACGCAAAGTGTCTCCTTCTCCTGGACGCAGTGGTCTCCTCTCCTGCACTGCAGTGGTCTCCCTCTACTGGACGCAGTGGTCTCATCATCCTGGACATGCAGTGGTCTCTTCTCCTGCGACGCAGTGTCTCCTCTCCTGGACGCGAGGGTCTCTTCTCCTGGACTGCAGTGGTCTCTTCTTCCTGACGCAGTGCGTCTCTTCTCCTGGACTGCATGCGTCTCTTCCCTGAGAATGCAGTTAGATCTCTCTTCCCTGGACTGCACGTGGTCTCTTCTCCTGGACTGCCAGTGCGTTCTCTTCTCCGGGACTGCAGTGTCTCTTCTCCTTGGACTCAGTGTTCTCCTCTCCGACTGCACCTGGTCTCTTCCTCCCGGACTGCACGTGTCTCTTCTCCTGACTGCCCAGTGTCCCCTCTCCGGACTGCCAGTGTCTCTTCTCCTGGACTGCATGGTCTCTTCTTCTGACTTAGTGTCTCTCTCTTCTGGACTGCAGTGGTTCCTTCTCTCCGGAACTGCCATGTCTTCTTCCCTGGACTGCCATAGTCTCTCCTTCTGACAGCAGAGGGTCTCTCTTCTGACTGCGAGTCGGTCTCTTCTCCTGGACTGCAGTGGTCTCTTCTCCTTCTTCTGGACTGTAGTGGTCTCTTCTTCTGGACTGCAGTGGTCTCTTCTTCTGGACTGCAATGGTCTCTTCTCCTGGACTGCAGTGGTCTCTTCTCCTGGACTGCAGTGGTCTCTTCTTCTGGACTGCAGTGGTCTCTTCTCCTGGACTGCAGTGGTCTCTTCTTCTGGACTGCAGTGGTCTCTTCTTCTGGACTGCAGTGGTCTCTTCTTCTGGACTGAAGCTCATGCTGCTCTAAAGTGTTCAACTAAAGCTTCATGTGTTACTTTAGTCAGGAAGTCAGCTTGAACTAATTATTGATCTGTCCTTGAGCTTTAAAGAATTGATAAATAAAGACAATATTTGCCTTTTTTATCTTATCAATCAATATTATCATTTTTGCCTCTGGAATGAAAACACAAAAGTGACATTTCTGCTGCGCTTGCACACCAGTTTGGAGACATTTTATTCAATCAGGAAAATAGTATTTGATCAATGAGAAGAGGCTTGAGAATGAGTCTTAAAGTTGTAGTAAAACACATAATATACTCAAAACATTCAAGATTTGGTGCTGTACAAGATGAAATGAGGGGTGACAAAACGACCCCTTGTGTGTGTAACTTCTCTCACAAAACACTTGCGTTAAACAGTCAACAAATCAGTGAATTCAAAACATACAGTTATTATTGATCAATTTTAGCGATCGCGGATGAGTGAACAGTTCAGGAGCATTTTAATGATTTCAACTTTCAGACTTGGAGCAGTGGGAGCAATTAGTCCAGAAAGCCGGCGACCAACGCGGCTCTGGCTGAGAAGTCTTAAAAGCACAGAACGGTGGGACGATCTCAGAGATGGGGGGCAGTGACTCTGGAGCCATTATCTGAGCCACAATTATGTGAGAGCTTGCTGCGCTGAGAGGCGGGATTTAACTGTGCTTTTTGGATAGCTAAGAAACCAACAGGGTATATCAGAAGAAACTCTCAACGCTGAACTTTTTCCTGTTACCGCTCCTGCAAAAAACAAACCTCAAAGTAAAGAAAAACTTACAAAAAGTCAGTAAGTTATTTCACTTACTGATGGAGCTGACTGACTGACATTTGTGTCATTATGTGTTGACAAAAGAGTAGTGATATTCACAGCCTCGAGCAGAAAACAGGAGAAATAAGTGTCATAAGTGTCATCACTGTGTTTGAAATGTTGTAAAAGCCTTGTTTATCCTCGCTGCAACGGCTCCTTTCCGTTTTTCTGAAGTAAACCCATAAATATAGTAAATCTGTGCAGTTTTACATTGACACTCCACTCCTCTCCCTCTAACAACAAACTGCACTGCCCCACGTTCACCACTTGAGGGCAATGTTACTCCAGGACTCGAGCGGCACAAAAAACTGTTCTGTAGAAGGAAAAAAAAAAAAAAGTGTGAAAATAAAGCAAGAGCTGGTCGATAAGTTGTGTTTGTTGTGTGTTTTATGTTGGTCGACTGCTCAGACCGTCCTCAAATTTCACTGCTCTTTTCTTCTTCTGCTTTCAAGTGTGATCAATGCTGGAGAGAGAGAGAGAGAGCGAGAGCGAGAGCAAGAGCAAGAGCAAGAGCGAGAGCGAGAGCGAGAGCGAGAGCGAGAGAGCGAGAGCGAGAGCGAGAGCGAAAGCGAGAGCGAGAGCGAGAGCGAGAGCGAGAGCAGCGAGAGAGAGAGAGAGAGAGAGAGAGAGAGAGAGAGAGAGAGAGAGAGAGAGAGAGAGAGAGATAATTGGATGGAGATTAAAAGAATGAGAGGAAGAGGGAACGAGAAATAAAGAATAATAGAGAGAAATACACAAGAAGAGAAGAGATAGTGAGATATGGAGAGAAAAAGAGAGCAAGGTAGAGGTGAAAAGAGAGAAAGATAGAGCGTCTCTGGCGGGGAGAATAAAGAGAGGAAAAGAGAGAGAGAGAGCATTAGGGAGAGGAAGAAAGGAAAGAGAAATGTGAGACGAATGGGGGATAAGAGAGATAGAGAGAAGAGAGAAAGAAAGATACATATAAAGAGGGAATGAAGAGATAAACAAAAGGCAGCAAAAGAGAAAAAATAGAAAGAAGAAAAGGTGAACTAAAAGGTGAGAGAGTGAAAGAAAGAAAGAAAGAAAGAGGAGGGATGGAAAGTGAGAGCAAGTGAGAAAGATAACGGGAGAGTGCAAAAAGGGAGAGAGAGAGTGAGAGACAAAAGGGTCAATGGAGAGAAACATTGAGAAATTGAGACTGATATAGCGAGATAAAGAGAGAGAAAGAGAAAACTAAAGACAGAAAATGGAAGAGGAAAAGAGGAAGAGCGTGGAAGAGATATGGAAGAAGAGAGAGGGATAGAGAAAGAAAAGTAAAAGAGAAAGAGAGAGAGAGTCTGAGAAAAAAGAGACGCAAAAACAAAAATATAAACGGAGAAAGAGAGGCGCAGAGCAGTCACGTGTGGGTGGGATTGAGTGGGTTTGGGTGGGTTTGGTGGCTCTTGTGTTGGATTACGGGGTTTTAACACCGGAGTGGGCCGCGGAGAGCGACGGCGGCGACGGAGGCAGATGTAAAAATGGATTTGATGCAGTTATGGAAATGAAAATGTCTGTTGTTTGGCGGGCGACATCAGCAGGTAGAAATATGTGAAGAGCAAAGCGCCGTCTCAAGTGTGGATTTGGAACGACGAGGACATAAAAAAACACAGTTAATCTGCACGGATTTGCAGCGCTTTAAGCTCCATTATACAGTAAACAATGCATCAGGGAGGACCACGCAATAAGCAAAACATGATACGTCTCCATAACGATGAAGGTTTGAAGGTGCTCATTATGAAAACTGACGCTGTTTTTGTCTGATAATAAAACACATCCATTGACTTTTTTTTTGTATCCGAACAAATTGAGTTGGAAATCACATGTTTAGAACTATGTACTTGGGCCTGAAAACTTCTGCCATGGGCACAATGAATGGATACCTTTGGAACAGACTTTTGGCGGCAGGGAAAAGGCAATCACAAGGAAGTGGACGACACAAACCGCAGCGAGGATCAAGGACTGGACTGACATCGTAATAAACATCAGAGAAATGGAAACAATGACAATCGGACTTCATTTGGAAATGGACAAATTTGATCAAATTAGGACTAAATGGGACTTGACTATTGGACTTGATGTGCTTTGATTTTTAATTGTATTAGTCATATTGAACCATTAGGATCATTTTTCATTATTTCTATTTTATTATTTTATTATTTTATTTAAAGTCAGGATTCGAACTCACAACACTGGCATCTGTGCTGCCTAACCACTCGACCACTGGGCAGCACCGATTTGAAGTTACATTTTTTGTCCGGCTTTCTGGTCCTGTTTCTTGTTTTTATTTGTTCACATTCAGTTTCACTTTAGTCAGAGAAATGCTTTGTATAATTGTAGAAAAAGATTCAGTTGTTTCATCTGGACTCTGTTTTACAAAAACAAAACGTTTGGACTCTCATCCAAGAGTCATTCTCAATCTGTGAAACAAGTCTGAGAAAGCCCTGCCCACAGGGCGGGACTCATGATAATGGGCCATTGAAACTGGGCCTATTGTGCACTGACTTTCACTCGCTCCTCACCGAGTACCTTAATTAGCATCAGAATGCCTCGGGCGTCTCCATGGTTTCAGCAGACCATTATAAACCATTATAAACAACTGGAAGGTTGAATCTTAAACCTCGATTCCGATTTAAGGAAGGATTCTCTTTTGTAACAAAGATTGCCTCCTTAACTCCTCTTTCAAACCATCTCTTCTCCTGCTCAGAAGCTCCACCTCACTGTCTTCAATAGAGTGGTTTGTGGCTTTGAGATGAAGATGCACGGCGCTCTGGGGTCCTGAACTCTTCTGTGCTGATAAAGCCTCTTGTGAAGTGGCTGTTTAGTCTCCCCTATGTGGCGCTCTTTACTACTTTCTTCACTGCATTGGATAGAATACACTACATTGCTCTGTTTTTGTGAAGGCATCTTGTCCTTAGGATGAACCAGTTTTTGTCTTAACGTGTTTGAAATAAACAGGGACTTTTCCGACAGTCCCGAGACGTAAGGGATAGAGACACCCCTTCGTCTTGGTTCTGTTTCCCTTTTGTCCCTTTTGTCCTGCTTTTTGGTTCTCTTCACTTTGTTCAGAGCCCAAGTCGGGTATCCACAGGCTGAGAGAGCATTCCGGACGTGTTTTTCCTTATTCCTCTTGCCCTCTGAGCTGGTGGGCACCGCTTGTGCTCTGTGTTGTAGTGTTCTGATCACTCCCAGCTTATGCTGTAGTGGGTGGTTAGAGCCAAAGAGCAGGTACTGATCCGTGTGGGTGGGTTTCCTATATACTTCTATCTGGAGCTTCCATTCTCCTCTGAGAGTGGAACAATCAAGAAAGGCCAAGCGGTTCTCCTTTGCATCTTCTCTTGTAAACCTGATATGCGGGTCCACTGCATTGATGTGCTCTGAGACGGCTTCCAGCACTTGTTTCTTAATTGTCACAAAAGTGTCGTCCACGTAGCGGTACCAAAGACTTGGAGCAATGCCTGAAAAGGAGGTCAGTGTCTTCTTCTCAAAATGCTCCATGTACAAGTTGGCCACTATGGGAGAGACGGGCGAGCCCATGGCACAGCCGTGAGTCTGTCTGTTAAGATGTCCACGGAATTGAAAGTATGTGGTGTTAAGACAGATGTCAGTTTGGCCCTTTCCTGTAAGGTGGTCTTCCTGCAGCCTCGTCCTACTGAGGCCTTAGAAGTGCAGGTGAAGAGGGACTCAACATCATATGAGACCATCAGGTCATCTGGGTCTGCCTAAGATTCATCTAGAACTCAGAGAATCCCCTTACTCCGTGTGATTCAGCTAGCATGAATCTATTTACTAATATTTTATGATAACGCTGTCCAAATCCGACGCTGTTTGGAGAAGTGCTTGTGTTGATACGTTTGGTGTGAAAATGCCACTGCGTTTACCCGTTTACGATCGCCAATTTGATCCTGGAAAATCCTCCCAAACATTCTTAAGGAGATGAATTGTATATTTCACATCCAAGTGCTCTTCTTTTTAGATGCAAAATCATTCCAAGTAACAGAAACTCACATTTACTTTGTGATCAAAGTGCACTTCTTGGAGCAGAACTAAGATTCAAACTCAAACATTCCTTTTACTTCTCCGAACCCAAAATCTGCATGTGACAAACGCTTTAGGCTTACAATATGAAAATGATTCAAACATTTGCTTTTCGTGCACTTTGTGCCCTTCCAATTCACTTCAAATTCTAAATCAGATGCACATTCGATGAGTTTTGCATTATCTCGATAACAACACTCAATATTTTAGTAATATTGAATTGAATAATGCTAAAATGTCTCGGTTTTGAAGTATTGCACATACAAACCATAACACAAACCACAAAAGTGCAGACATAACCCTTTATACTCTTGTTTTTATGTTTACGCTACATGCTTATTTTGAGGTCTTTTTAAATATATTTTTAATTGTAAACAACACAAATCTATTCTAATCTTGAACATCTCCAGAATGTTCCAATACATCTCCCACTTCTAACCACTACATCGTTCTTCCACTTGAGTATAATTACTATTGTATTTTGCTTTGACTATACTCGCCTCGCTTCTGCATTTGAGTCCATTTTGTGTAAAGTCATTAACCGCATTAGTATTCCACAGGTATTTCACTAAAACAAACGCTCCCTTCTTCTGTTCCTGCTTCTGTAATGAAGACCTGGCTCCTCTAATAACCTGGATTCTCTTCTCCAAAGCGTTATAGGACCGGTTTGGTCCGTTTCCATAGCGCCAGCCGAGTGTCTATCATCCAAACTCACAATTACTCTCCCGCCGCGCGAAGACTCAGACTCCAAATAATCGTGATCGTTTTCCAAAAGGGAACATGGAACTTCTGGTCGGGGCTCGGCAAAGTATTTGTTCCGGAGCGATGTAACTTGTGTCCATGGAGATGTTCTTACTCTGCCTTCTTTCCTCCTGTCCACTGGTGTTGGGACAATAACGAACCTCAATGCTGGTACTAAGAGATTAAGGCTGGATCCTCGATAACGGTCCGGATTTGACTAGTGCTTTTTATGTTATTTCACTTGCTCAAACGAGAAGCTATTTTTGGTACTAGTTTTAGTATTGATGAGTACCGTCTATCCACGGATCTGACCTGTAACGTGATCTGCCGGCATCAGCTTCCTGTCTCTTGGTGATGGATACGTTTAATGCCCGGTGCGAGACTGAACCGGGACTAAACCTGGTGTAGATCAGGACCAAACACGGACTAGAACAGGACCAAACACGGACTAGAACAGGACCAAACACGGACTAGAACAGGACCAAACACGGACTAGAACAGGACCAAACCGAGTCCACATCGAGACGATAATTTGGCTCAATTTAGGCCCAAAAAACCTTCTTATCGAAGCCATAACCTCCTCGTGGAGTCAAGAGGCATGTACTCGTCCTCTTTTGCTCGCTCATTGTGACGTTGAGCAAGTAAAAGTAAAAAGTATTTGTGTCCAGACTATTTTCAAAAGTAAATGAATCAAGAAAACTTCAGTTGAAATGTGGAAAATGATGACAAAAGTACATTTACTCCTGTTGGCTTTCATCAATGTCATATTTTCTTTTCCTGAATGAGACCACATGGAAAGCAAACACTGTGACTAAAAGTAGAAGGGTTAGTGTCAATAACAATAATGAAACATGAAGTGAAGACTAAAGCCCCCAAACCAGACCAAAAACAAACTCAAACAAACTTTTTTACTTCATCGTAGTTGAAGTAAACATATACTTTCTGCCTGACTGAACCTATTATGATTTAGTCGACTAAAACTAGACTAATACTAAAAAACAATCCAATCCATTTCATTTTTAAAGCACATTTAAACAAAACAAGTCCAAACCGGTCCGACCTCAGATCTCTGGGGGTTTTTCCTCCTAAAAATGTAAATAAATAAGTCTAAACCATACAATGTAAACAATTTTGTCAAAACAAAACAAAAATCTGCCGCTCGACGTTACGACACACCCCTCTTCCTCTGTTCCCGTCTCGACGGCCGAAGATATGGATCGATCGGGCCTGTTTACGTTCCCATCGTCTCTCCGGCGTTCCTCTCTCATCTCTCCCGACTCGTTATAGACCCCGGTCATCGATCCGACCGCCGGCGCCGGTTTTCTCACACCTCTGCATCTCGCCGTCTAATCCCCGAGTCGAGCAGGCCCACTCTTTAAACCGAGCATTCGCCGCGCCCGTTTGCTTTGCCCACACATTTGCAGGAGTAATAGCGCAATAACGCCAACTAGAGCCTTCACCGGTTTAAAGATTCATGATTCGAAATTGGCCGTTAGCGGAAAAATCTCTTCGACCAATTACCCGCCGCCAAATCACACCCGATAAATCGTGCGAGAGTTTTTCCCGTTCCAGCTGAAACTACAGTATGTAATTCACGGAGAAGAACTCATTTCAGACGGATGTAAAAAGCGTTGTCGGACAAAACGTGATTCACCGTCTCCGAGCAGATGAGCAGAAAGACATGAATTTATGCATGAGCTACAAAGTGTGTTCTGAAATGAGTTGGTGGAGTGAAAAGCGTGCGGCGAGGAGAACAAGGTGCAGAGCAACACTCACCTGGCAGCAGAACGTTGGAACGTATTCGGCAAATTGTTTACTGACAAAGCTTCGGCTGCGACTCCGGAAAAGGAAGGAAGATGGAAACAAGATGGAGGGCAATTTGAGACGCGTGGTGCAGAGTTCCATGCGCTGCGGCGATTGTAAAGAGGTGGGAATGAAGGAAATGGGTTTATTCCAGCTTTGATGAGAGCACTTCATCAAATATCACTCTTGTTTTAAGAATTGAGAACAAAATCATTCAGTTTTATACAACTTAGTGAGGAGGAGGGTCAATATAGTTTAGTTTATAGTAGTAAAAAAAAAAGGAAACAACACATAATAATAGTAAGCAGTGTGTAATGAATAATATATTTAGTTAAATAAGGAACGGATCTACTTTATTGGCACATTAAAGGTTTCGAACCACAAACACAAGAGCTGCTTTTTCAGACAGAGGAAAAAGCGTTACATAGCAACGTGTGGCTCTTTATTAAGTTTGAGAGTGATGACATGTTTTATAATAAGATTCAATATTAGATTGTTTATTTATACTGTCAGAGCTGACATTGGACTTCATGTCGGTTTTTGTTTCATGTGGATAAATCCAGTAATGACAGAGAAATGAACCATAAACCAGGACAACAAATCTGCAATCTGACACTTCAAGTCTATTGAGCAGGTTCTCATGTTTTTATAATCACGACTTAGTTTGGTGGGTTTGTCCCTGTGGTAAATACTTATCATAGTTTTGCATCTGTGAAGTTGCAGTTTGTGAGGAAATTTGGAGAAATAAAAATGTTAAATTACAGGAAGTAGCGCCGAGTTCTGCAAACACTGAGACAATTGAAACAAAACATTTTATTTGACAGTTCAAACGATCCTGAACAAAATAAAGGTCATATTTATTGTCAAATCATAACTATTGTGTAATTTATATGGATTTTGGCTCTTGTTTACACTATGGTTGCTAGGTAACGGTTGTGGAATTACCTCTACCTAAGTCATATTTGCGGCCCATGTCCAACCAGGAAGTGACATAAAACACCTGACGACAAGGCAAATCTCACATGTGTTCATGCTCGTGGCGTTTAAGGGGAAATGTGTGGTCTGACCTGTCACATGCACTTCAAACAACACGTTCTACCACCCAAGTCTGATCTCCAGCTCAGGTCAAACGAGTACATATTATATGTTCTACCACCCAAGTCTGATCTCCAGCTCAGGTCAAACGAGTACATATTATATGTTCTAGACACCCCCAAGTCTGATCTCCAGCTCAGGTCAAACGAGTACACTATATTATATCTTCTATTATATGTTCTACCACCCAAGTCTGATCTCCAGCTCAGGTCAAACGAGTACATATTATATGTTCTACCACCCAAGTCTGATCTCCAGCTCAGGTCAAACGAGTACATATTATATTCTAAATCACATCTGGAATGTGATGTCAAGAGTTACTTTTCCCTGTTGATTACATTGGGTTTGGCCATAACATGTAGAAGAACTCATTGTATGACAACAAAAATCAGTATTTTAACTATTTTAGCTGAACACCTTATCCATATATAAATAATTAACATAATATTAATGACTGATGAAATGTTGCAGTGTCACGTGAACTCAAACTATTGACAACGACGATCGGAAACGGTGGATTTTAAGATATTAAGTATCGAAGCGAACATTAAGTTAAAGGTGCACTAACTTTTACTGGGGAGCATCCACCACATGCTTGTCTCCATGGAGATGTTGCCTGGAATGTCACACAGTACGGCATTAAACTGGTCCATCTCACGTTTATTCAATTACTATTACAGCTACCAATAATGATAGAAAATATATTTAAAACAAACTTGGCCCTGTGGCGTCGCTCGCCTCCAGAGAGATAAACGCAATGCCACAATGTTCTGGGCAAAGCAATAGCATCTCCATGGAGACGAGCAGGTGGCAATATTATGTTGAATCCATAACATCATTCACATTGATCCACAGGGTTTATCTGCAGATGTTTGAAACTCACTCACAGTTACATATGTCCTCAATGTGGCATCTATTTTACCTGTTTGGATGTGTTTTTAAGAGCGGCGCGCGGACAAATCGCGTTGGCGCCGCATCCGTCAGCGTAAAACCTGCGACTTTCTGTCGAGATGCGTTTGATAAGAGGCACTTTGTCAGAACGGTCGGGGGCTGAAATGAGCGAACGAGACGCCGCTCCGCTCCGTCTGCGGACTGTGGCTTTATCATCCGGGCTCGGGAAGTCTAATGAAATCATCCATCACTGAAGCATCGGACACATAAACACTGTAAACCGTATAGTGCTCCTCGGGGGGGAGCACTATACCCACCACCAAACACACAAAACAACATGCGGCTCATCATTAAACGACACATATTATGCAAAATGAACCCTGTTTTAACATCGTTCCATGAGTTTCATTTCGCTTCATTCATTCGCGCGAGTTTGATGAATCCTGTGCGAACGGTCCTCTCCCCTCAGAGCGTCAAAAGCACGCCGTTCTGGATTTTCTCCAATCCAAATAATCTACCTATGACCTGACGTGAGTCTTTCCGAGCATTTCTGCATTTCTCAAATCGCATTAATTGCAACTGCGAGGCATCGGAGGAAAGACGAAACATTTTTATATCACTTATGTAATTCCCTCTGCTGCCAGTAGATGGAGCCAAGAGTAATTTACTGTCGTGGGAAAAGCCGGAGTGACATGAAGTTAGTTGTAGCATGTTTAAAGGCAAATAACAAGCATATCATTTCGTCTTTAAAGGTGCACTATGTAACTTTTCTGTTCAGAGGCCACCGGTGGGGGAAAGACAAGAGGCCTGCTTGCAGTGAGTGTCTAAACCCCTGCGACACCAAAGTCGGACATTATTTCCTTCATACATGTGTTAAAGCAGAACTAAGTCACTTTAACTCCCCCTGCAGTTCCCTTGTGAGAATACACTGTGAGAGAACCAACACAAACACGTTTTTCTTTTGTTTTAGCACGTGATTATACGGCCTTTTTAAAAAAAAAATTAAAAAGACAGATTTTGAGAGACAGCAGGGGGCACACTTCAAACGCCCCCAAAAATAAATATTTAACATCACAGAGACTTACAAAGATGTTTTATGATGAAACATTTTTTGTTATGTACTTTAAACCTCAAATGTTGACATTTGATTTCAGGCTGCATTTTCTAAATTAACCATGAAAGTCCCACTGAGATTAAGACTCTCATTTGAACATTTGAAAATAAGTTTTAAGAAAAATAAGGAAAGAAAAGTTAATGCAGTCAAGGTCCAAAATAAAAGTCCCATTTAGTCCAGATTTTTTCAAATTTGTCCCTTTGAAAGTTCAGTTCAGTTCAGTTCAGTTCAGTTCAGTTCAGTTCAGTTGTGTTGTGTGTGATTTTTCCCCGTTAACCGTATGTCAGTTATAGTGTCGGTCCAGTCCTTGGTCGTTGGTGCAGTTTGTGTCATTCATTTTTCTGTGACTTCCTTTTCCCCAGCCGCCAGTAATATGTTCCAAAAGTATCCATTGATGTTGTCCATGACAGGGGTTTTGAGGCCCAGATACATAGTTCTGAAATTGAGTGGGCCCAGTATTTTTGTGCAACAGGGCCGACCCAGAACAATACGTTTAATTCTAAAGGATCAATAATATTGCATTGCTTCATGTACAGAAGTGTTCTTTGGATGCTGAGTTTGTTTTTGGTTTGGTTTGAGGCGCTGGAGTTCGGGGTGCGTTTACACTTGCACAAATACAATATCATACAATACAATAATTGCACCCTAAACGTAGAGCGTAGGTCAAGTCTCCACTCGCTCCTTTCATTCATCCATTTCTACTTCTTACTACTTATCAGAATAGGTTGTAATAGGCTTACGATGTACACAAGAATGAAAAGTTAAACTTACAGATGTAGTGTAGAAAGTGACAGTCCAGTGAGTGATTGATTGATTGATTAAGTTGCAGTCAAAGTGGCAGGTGTTTAAGAAGTGTTCATGAGTCCAACGGCAGAGGGGAAGAAACTGTTCTTGTGGCGGGAGGTTCTGGACCGTAGCCTCCTGCCTGAGGGGAGCAGCTCAAATAGTCCATGTCCAGGGTGGGAAGGGTCAGCTGTGATCCCACCTGCTCGTCCCAGAGCCCTGGAGACGATCACCTTCTCAGCAAATGCACCATGCACTGAAGTCTCCGTTTGTCCCTGTTTGTCAGTACTTTTAGTCACAATTATAGTTATTAAACATGTTTTTTAGTCATAGTTTAAGTTTATTAGTTGCTCAGCTTGATGTAAAGATTAGTTTAATACGAGTTAAAGAAAAACTAAAGCAGAATGTGTTGTAAAGTTTCAATTCAATGTAATTTATTCATCCGTTTTATTGCCCAAGTCACAGACCGAATTATTCAGCGTTCAGAGCTGAATACTGGATGTGAAGTGTTGAATTAATTTATACCTTAAAGGAAGTAATTGCTGCATAATAATATGTACAGAGCAGTTCTGCTGATTCATATAATGGACTTAAACACTCATTTCTGCTCTTCAATTAATGTGCAAATCACTGGAAATAAATCATCGTAAGGCTTTGTGAACGAGTCGCTAAAATGAAACCAAAATCTAAACGTGCTCAGAGAATAGAAACCAAAACAGTTTCTTTTATAAGCTTGAAAGTTTCTCTGAATATTGCAAAATTTAAATAATAAAAGGTGAACGCTTGCAGAGTGGTTAGCCTTTACGTTCAGAAAGCAAGTTGTGAATTAAAATGCGACGTAAAGAAGTGTTTTGCAATGTACTTTTGGATGAACAAACCAGAAAACTATAACAAACTTACAAGAATCATCACAAAAAATATCACAGAAATACGCTCAAACTAAAATTGAATGAATGATTGATGAATGAATAAAATAATGAGGCAGAATTCACGTTTGATTTCCATTTTATTTGACAAGACAATGATCTGTAAAACATGTACAACCGTTTCCCCCCCCAAAAGCGTACAATATATATACACAGTGCGACCCGTGTAATAAAACAAAACTTAAGACCGCCCGAGTTGAACGCCCGGCTGAGGTGGAGCATGTCTCCCACAATGCAACAGTGTGTGTATGTATGGACGAGTTCTGGAGAGTGTCTGCTTTCATCGCGTCGCGACTGTCAGAGAAGAAACAGGAAACGGATTAAAAATAACTCAGAGAAAGGCACGTCTCTGGTGGAGGAGTATTCAACATAAACAAGCCAAAATAAAACCGTCTATTCTGTTCAGTTGAGATGGGCCGATGGAAAAGACCGAATCGGGCTCAGGATTTGGGGGTTTTCAAGGTGAATATTTCTACAAAACACGATTCGCATCACAAAATCACAAATATGGGCATTGTTTAGTCGTGAATACATTTCTGGCTAAACTTTAGTGTCAGTTTATTTGCGGGTGTCTGGATTTTCTTTGCATAATTCAGTCTTGAAAATCAAATATTAAGTTGTAATTTAAAGTGCCCATGACAGGTGTGTACGATTTTCAACATTTTGACTTTATTTGGTGTATTTGTACCTGTTGTACATATAAATGATAGTTTTACACCAATCGAGCAGGTATTTGTGGAGAAAAGTTGAAAAATCTGTAGAAAAATGACAGGAAGTGACATCACACAAGCAGTTTATGCAGAATTTATAAAAAGAAACATTAATTCAACATAATAAGGTCACTTTCATATATATATATATATTTTTTGTCAAATTTGAAAAAAGTGACATTTGATGAGTTTTGGCTGGGTCATTTCCAATTGTGATGTCATCAATTACAAACAGGAAGTGAAATTATAAACCTAAAAAATATGCTATTCTGTGATAGCATTTTTAACAATATTTAGCAAAATTCTAACTGTATTTCTCTTAACTGCATTTTAGTTCGAAGAGTCGTCCGACCTGTAGGGGGCGCTTTAAATCTGATTGCAAAATACAAAAAATACTGTACGATAAACAAAGACACGATTTTCTGTTTTTCTGAAATCTGTTGTAGTCAAGGGGAAGAATACGTCCTCTGTGGCAATAAGACGGAATGCTGCACTGTCTCTAGACCAGTACTGTATATACTAGTACTGTATATACTAGTACTGTATATACCAGCAGTGAACACCGCTGTAATAACTCAGTTCTACCCTGGAGCCTCTGCGGCGCCTCTATGAGACGGAGAACTGCTGGTAGTAGCAAGAACATAGGAATATTAGCTGTGGGAGAAACAGTGGAATGTAGAGAAATGTTTCTAAAAGTAATAACAGGAAGTAGGTGGTTTGAGCCGCAGTGTCAGTCCAGACTGGGGCGGGGGGCAACACGGCCCCTGAGAAGACTTAAGCAGAACCAGGCTAAGAATGGCTCGCTCAGACTTGGCATAACTGGACCGGTTTCGTCACAGTTAAAGTCGCACGCACGTTTCAGGATCGATTTGTCATGGATCAATCCACAAGACTCTGACAAATAGAAATTGCAAAGTTGTAAAAGCGTAACTCAGATGAACGTGCACAAACGACCCTGGAGGGCAGAGAGAGAGAGGGGGCGTCGCCTGCTCTCACTGGCCGAAACAGACGAGAATTCAGAAAATGGAAAAGAACAACTTTTAGGTTTGTCAGTGTGTTTTTACTTATTCCTTACTGATTTTACAGTACTTCAATCTGAAAAGTAAACCCAGATACCCATGAATACACCGAAATACACTAACGAATAATACAAGGCATAATAAGCACTTGAATACGCATATTTGAAACGTATTTATTCATGCTTTTTTGTCTCTCTGACCATATTTCACTATTGAGCCAATAAACACTTTCTGCTTTCAAAGTTTATTTATTTGCACCATTTGTTGATGCATAAAAATAACAAAATCACTTCTAAAACATGAGATTTTAAAGTAAAGATATTCAAGTGCATGTTTAAAGGCCACAAATGCAGAATATGTGCCCTTTAAAGGTGCACTATGGAACTTTTCTGTTCAGAGGAAACAGGGGGATCTTCTGCCAGAGTGTGCCACCAAAGTCGGACTTAACTTTCATTAATAAATGTGTTAAAGCGGAACAAAGTGACTTACAGAGCGCCCCCTGCAGTTCCCTTGTGAAAATACACTGTCAGAGAACAGACCCAAAAGTGGGTTTTTTCCCCTTCTTTTTTTCCTTTCAAAATTAAAAGACATTTCTAAGTGTTTTTTAAATATTAACCATGATAACAGTCATTTACGGAATAACATACCAATTACCACTTAATTACCTACTAAAATTGTACGTATTTTGACCTGATTATGGTCAAATCTTAAATTCATATAAAGTAGCTCCGATGTAACTATATTTCAAGTTACGTTATAGTAATAGTTATTGTGCTACACGTTTTTTTAATCCTTGAGAAGTTTGGAATTGTGTCGAAGGGCCGACATTTCCCCGTTTGGTCCGATAACATTTCAAAACGTAACGGTGCTTGAATGCAACTTTGGCGGAGCCTGAAAAGTTTGTGCATTCATTCCGTCACATCGCTCTCGTCTTGCGCTGTCACCTCTGTATAACGCACCCATGCAACTAAAAGTCTTATTATTATGAACTTTATGATCTTTATGTTTTTGTTGAGGCCAAGCAGATCTTTAAACCAGAGCTGAACAGTGAAACCTGCTGACTCGCTCCTCTGACAGAGTTCTAATGATCCTCCGCGTTGTTGTTCTCATTTACTTGCGCACAGCGGCCGCTCCGGGAAAACACACGTGGGACTTTATTCATTATTCATTCATTTGGGGATTAATGGGCACAAGCTCACCTGCGTTTTGCTGCTGTTTGTAAGAACGTCCATCTTATACAGCCAGACAAACGCACCAGTTTGAATGAGAAGGTTTGGTCTGTGCGGAATCTCTTTTTACAGACCGTTTAAGAGTGTGCAAACAAAAACATTCCGAAATGGAGCCTTAAATGAAGTGGGACATGAAGTGATTTCAAAGAGGGAACTGGGATTAACCTCAGAATATCACAAAGTACGACAGCTCAAAGTGGTTTTGTCAACGTAAAACCTCTCAGACACATGTGACACCAGAGCTTAGTCTAAACACGTTTGTATTTTACATTTGGGCTTACTTTAGTTGGAGGCAGTCTTGATTTGAATGTTTTACCAGACAAACACTTACAGAAATGTTGACCTCGCAATAGTTTTCCTATTTCATCTGCAGAAAGAAGACATACCACAAATTATGCCTTTTGTGGAGCTCAAATACATTTCCGAGGCGGTAGAAATCCTGTGCAACAGTAAAAACACACTGCACCACCTGACATTGCAACGCTGGAGATTTCAAAAGGATCGCTTCGACGTTTTTGTCTTTAAATCATTAGTATTTAAATCTGATGCCGGTTAATCCTTGAGAATGTGTCATGGGTCTCTTCATTTTGCCTCCAGTCGACTCCATTCCAGAATCTAGAACATTCTGACGTTCTAATTGCTGTTTTTACACGAATATTTAAAGCATTTTCAGACTTTCTCTTCAATGAATTAATTGTCTATTTAAGTCTTAACTTTGCTCATGGCTCAGTTCAAACTTCATAGTCCTGCTCCACTGCTCTTTTGCCAGATTTAGGGCTGAAACAAGTGAATCGCCAGTTTAGGAACTGAATAACCGTTATATCTGGACGAGACAGACTCCAAAACCGGCCACGACGAGGTTTTCTCACTCGGACAAAGAAAGAACTCAAAAAACACGAATTGTACATGTTAAATATATGTATTTTTGTAAATATTCTCCGCCGGGTTGTGCACAAGTGGCGTCGCCTTGGCTTCATCTGGGTCAAATCATGAAACTCTTATATTTATGGGCATTTCGCTTTCTCAACGACCAATCAACTACTCAAAAGGATAATCACGAGACGAATTGATGAGCGGGAATAATCATTAGTTGCAGCCCTATTTAATGCAGGAAAAACATGTCCACTTGAGAGTAGTTTGAGAAATCCACATGCGTAAAAATGTAAACCCATTTAAAAATCCCAGATCATCCCAAAAGAACAGAATAATAGCTCCCTCTGCACCGAAACAGCAACACTTTAAAATGATTGTCATAAAAGGAAATAAAAAGAACAAACTTCTCGTCTTACAGCGGCTTTGCAAATGTCCTCAGGATTTCCCGAGTCTTCTTCCAGTCCAAATTGAAGATCATTTTGAACATTTATGTCTTTTTGACGGTGAAAAAAACGTTAAAATTCCAGTCAATTCTCCAAAACAAAACCCCAACATGTGCTGACAGTGATAGATCTTTTGAAAATGTGCAATAAAAAATAACACATTTCTTTTCTTGACATTCATAAATGCTTTTTTTTTTTTCTTCTTTTTTAACAAATGCACCTTGGATAAATGTGTCTTTTACAAGCGACCAGTCATGCCATGCAGAATATTATGAACTTTAGTGTAAACATCGTCATATCATTTCCCCAAATAAAACAAGAGTTTCCGTGGTGACAAAAGTATAATATCGTATAGTACATTTTGCTCATCTTCATCCCTCATTTTGACATGAAACAAAAGTCCATCCTCTGTACACAGGCACTGACAACACTTTATGTGCACGTTTTCACCCACAATATTATACTCAGCAGTTTTATAGACAATATTTACATTTTTATTTAGCATTTGGTTGTTTTTTTTCCAGACTTTCAGAGAACAAAAATCCAGTCTGACATTAGTTCTAAACCGGCGAAAAACGCACAATGCAGGACTTGATGTCAAATGAATTGGTTTAAAGTTATCGGCCAAAACAATACGACCACAACATGCAGCTGAGAGGGAAACAAAACATATTTAAGTTAAGATTAATCGCATCCGGATTGAAATCACAAACATATTCTCTCTCCATTTGGTCTAATTATGTGGAAAAGTTGTAAATCCTGTCGTTTAGAGCTCTACAAACATGTCAAGACTTATTTATTTAGACGGGCTTTTGACGTCTAGTTACTGTATTTTTTTGTATTTCTGTATTCTAACATGTTTTTCTATTGTTGTTATGCATTCATTTTTTTTCTCTCGACTGTTTTATTGTTATTAGGGATTCTTCCATTACATTTTTCAATCTTCTTTCAAATGTTTTTGCTCCAGAACATTGTTTGAACTTAATCGTGATTTCAAATTTCAAAACTAATCGCGACACGAAGAAAGAAAAGACAAATACTTTAATGAAGACAAAAATATTAATAAAAATTGTATTTCCTAAATCATTCAGCCCTGGCAGAAAGTAAAGATAACACATTATAATAGCAACACGTTTAAAAGCTGTAGTAAAGCATGAACAAAGACTTAATTAATGATGAACATATGATTTCAGAATGATTCAGGCTTAGTAAATACTTAATTAATGCGCTAACTACCGAACCGTAACCTCTTAAGTAGTTATAGCCTGAATCATTGATCAATAAACTGATGAATGAATTAAAAACATGAATTAAGTCTTTGTTCATGCTTTATTAAGGCTAATTAAAGTGCAGTTATAACAATGGAGCAAGTAAACATGTGGTTTTCAGATTGTTGTTAACAGGATTTGAATTATGTTTTAAAAGGACAAAATTGTAATGTCTGGACAATTCAGCACCTCTCAGACCGGGTTTCGACCGGGTTTCGACCGGGTTTCGACCGGGTTTCGACCTGGTTTCGACCTGGTTTCGACCTGGTTTCGACCTGGTTTCACCCTGGTTTCGACCTGGTTTTCGACCTGGGTTTCGACCTGTGGTTTTCCGACCGGTTTCGACCTGGTTTCACGACCTGGTTTCGACCTGGTTTCACCCTGGTTTCACCCTGCGTTTCGACCTGGTTTCGACCTGGTTTCGACCTGGTTTCGACCTGGTTCAGACCGGTTTCGACCTGGTTTCGACCTGGTTTCACCCTAGTTTCGACCTGGTTTCGACCTGGTTTCGACCTGGTTTCACCCTGGTTTCACCCTGGTTTCGACCTGGTTTTCGACCTGGTTTTCGACCTGGTTTTCGACCTGGTTTAAAGCAGCTCTTGTGCGTTGTTCTCCATCTGCAGTGGTTTGTAATCCTTTCCATCAAAAGTGACCCATCGTTTCCAAAGTAAAAACACAGCTCAGTGAAGGAGTTTGTTGTAGAAAGCAGTGGTCGTATTGTTTTGGCTGATCGTTACACAAGCGTTTTGATGCTAATGGAAGTAATTTTCCATTGCACACGGATCATTTGACACATACATTCTCGTGATAAGATTGTTCAACGTAAGCGTGAATACAAATGTTTATTTCTGTTGTTTTTGGTTCCTTGGTTTGATAAATGCATTGGTAAAATGTGAACGGAATGCAACTTTAAGGTTGTACGATAACAAAAATGGGATCATTCGTTTACAATATACAATGATTGTAAAATTCTCAGTTATGTCACTGGAATAGGTTTCGCAAGTTGTTAAGGAAAATCAAAATGGCTTGTCACTTTCACACTTCCATACGATATATATATATATTAAGAAAGGGTTCGAAAACAGACACAAATAGATAAAACCACATGTTGAAAGTAAAACGTTTGCTTGGACAACTTGGCAGTGAACGATTGGATTTCATTAGTTTGATCAAACAAACACATTTTTCTGGTTGAAATGGGTCTTGAACTCCTCTTTTCCATTGTTTGTTGGTGTCTGGTGTCTACTTCAGCAACTGCAAAGCTTTGGCGAGGTACAAACTGGACAAAGGTCAACACAAAAACCAGATTCAGCTCTACCTTTTATCATAATTGTGATCATGATTTTTCTGTTACAGTGCAAGGCCTATTTCCAGATCTTGGTCAGAACCTCCTTAACGCACAGGAAGACCCCGTGCCAGCTGGGACTCAAACCATGGACCTTCTTTCTCTGAGACGTTGTTGAATATCTTTGGATTCCTGGCAATTTTCTGATTGGTTTGCAACTCAACAGAACTACACAATTGTTAATCTCACATTTACACTTTTTATTTTGTCTCAGATGGAAACAACCTATTTATTTTACTTTAAAGAAGACCCATTATGTTATTATTATTATTATTATTATTATTCACATTTTACTTTTAATCCATTGTAAAATGCAATATTGCGCTAAACTTCTCATGGAAATGGGACCATTGACCCTTGAACTTCATGGTTACATTCCATTGTAGCAAACAGCATTTTCATGAATGTGTTTTTTCTTATTTTTCTGAAAAATGTCAACTGAAGATCTTTTTTTTTTTTTAACCCCATGCGTATCACTCGGAGTCTTACTTTCTCAAATAATCATATTCATTCATTCACATACAGGGATGTGGGCGGAGATAAGGTGAAAATAGAAATGTCCTGAGCGACGAAATGCAGCTAAACATCAACAAAACATCAATCAAAATACAACTTCCAGTAAGCTAATGATGAGGAAACACGACATAACGTGGGTAAAAGCTCTTTAAAGTGGACTTTGCATAACATGTCTCTTCTTTGATGGAACAAAGATCATTAATACGCTTAGTCGGGCCGGTTTTGACACAATGGCTGCAAACAGGCCTATGCACACAGCAAATATTGTCATAAAGCTGAGGCATTTATTAATGTAAGTAGCACAAAACAATAGCCTCATATTAGCGATCCATGCTAGACTTCCGAAAATCCCACTTCACCTGCATTTTAGTTTATCGTTGAGCTTTTGGGTGTTGAATCGGGTCTTCGCTGCTGCCCTAATAATTAAAACCAAATTGGAATGTGCGAACGTGCTTAAAGTTTCCAGGATCGTGTCGGAAAAAGGAGCCACGCCATCGTTAGCGCTAATGAGCTAACCGCACGCCGCGAGCTCTCTGACACCGGCTTTGATGACATAATAAAGCGCAATTTAGTGGACTGCTGCCCGGCTTCGCCTTAACGGACAAAGAGAGCTTTTATTGTAAGAAGAGATGATGAAATACATTCTTTCTTGAGGGATTAATTGAATCTTTCAGCGGAGCCAGACGCGATGAGATGATTGGGAGCGATTTGAGTGTTAGCCTTTCAAACGCGGCGGCCCGTGGAGGATGCATTCTGAGGGCTTTTCAAAAGGTGCGATTTTATTTGCGCACCCAAAGGAACATTTTAAACCGCACTTGAAGATCAAAACATGGACAAATTTCAATCTGTTGACGAGAAGGAATGATGAAGCTACAAACTGGAAGGGGTTTGTATTATGTGTCCAAAACCAACATTTTATAAAGGAGATTCAAAGTTTTAAGATATTTGGTTTCAAACTTATAGCAGTAACGTAAAAGTCAAGTTTGTTTTACAGCCTCCAACTTGAAAGAGATGACCTGCTACTCTGAGTTATGGCACAGATTCATTCCATAAACAAGCTTCACTTCATTTCTCTTACTTTTTTATTGATTTTGGAGTAACTTTGTAGGTAAATAAATCACCTCAGGCCACACAGTTTTCAAACAGAGGACTAAGACTCGACCTGCTGGTGCGCTGGAGAGTTAAGCAGTATAAACTTAGATAATTAGAGCTTTGAAATGTGTCTAAAGATCAACACTACATTTGGAGGCGCGTATTCTGGATTACCACACATGTAAAACGATGGGGAAGTGTCCAGGATTACTCAAACATGTGTGAAAGGAGTATGTTTTTGATGTGGGAACAATTTAATAGTCTGAGCGGGGGGGGGGGTAAGCAAAAGGGGTCCAAGGAATGACGCACGCAGGAGTTAAGTATTTGGAGGAACTAGAACACAAGTAAGAGCCATTGTAAGAGAAACTGTCCGAACATTAAATAATGCACAAAATCTGATATTCATATAGGGCAAATATGATAACAACTTTTATCTGACGGTGCTTTTCAAACCATTTAAGAAGGACATAAACAATATTTTTCAACTATTTATTATTCATTGGTTTCAGATTCCTGCTCAGAGACTTTTTCCCATTCAAAAAGGACAAAACGTTTCATTTTAAATTGTTGATCGTTACCTCACCTCTCATCGTTTTGAAACCCATGTTTGATGCCGATAACCTGGATTTGGGAGTGCAGTGTTTCATTTTTGTGCTTTTTTTATATGGAAATTACCAATAAATTTGGATTCTGACTGTCAACATATCGCTTTTGTCACTTGTAAACGTGCACAGTGAGAAGTGCAACTCAAAACGTTCCAAAGACTAAACTAAGGACTCTAAACCGGTCTAAGTGAATGAATTTGACAGTGAAAAGTAGTTGACTGACTATAATTGTCCAGAGTGTATCCCCGCCCGACAGTTGCTGAAATACACCTTTATCTCAACACTTTCTTATTTTTGTCATTCGAAAAATCCTCCCCGCGGCGTTCATGTGAAGCCGCTCGTCAAAACCGCGGCTATTTTTACCCCGGCGGAAATATCACGTCGTTTTGGTCGTTTGGTCCATTTCAACACACCTCCGTCGATCGCGCCGTGTACAGCGGGCGATATGCAAATTCACCGCAATCAAATCCGACCGACGGCGCCGGAAAATGTCACAGTGACTTGGGGTTAAGTCGGTCTTGACCCCAAACTCACCCCTGGACCAGAAACGCAAGGCTTCAGTGTAAACATTATTCTTCCATATCCAGAGATTTGAAGCAACAAAAACAATATTCATCAGACGGGAACCGCTCCGACGGATGAGGCTCGATCGGACGTGCTCGGGGTGAGTAAGCGCGCAGCGGCACCCAGGTGGCAACAACAGGCATCACCCCGCGCTCGGTATGTTCACGTCGAACTGTTCTGACGTAGCAATATCCAAATCTCACGGTGCGCGTTCAACCTCGGTGTTAACGTCACGCGATGTTACGTTTGGAAGAGTGTGTGGTAGAAATGCAATCCTCAAAGACCCTGTTTTTATCTGTGTCTTCACTCGTACAAATTGTGCGTCTTTTTTTTTTTTTTTACATATTTCCGACAATGTGTGATATGTTTGCTATCGACATGACATTTGCAAGGTTGGGTCAATAATAAGATCAAAATGCCCCAAATCAACGTTTTTCATTTTCAATTTGCCTCAGATCTACAACCAAAATGATATATAAGGTTAGGTTACATTAGCGCATTAGCGGTTAAAAAAGCGCCGTCATTTTATATCAAAAACAATGCTCAAAAGTTCGTTCATGCTTCATCTCGTCTCGTCTTGAAACCAGAAACGGGAATCCCTCATCTGTCGCGTATCGTCTACGGATTCCCGTCGTTGGTTCTGAAACGTCCAGCAACAAAACCGTGATGATATTGATGAGATTTGATATTGCTACGTCAAGCTAATGTTGCATTCTTTTAAAAAATATACTTAAATCAAGGCAGGACTACCTAAAAAAAAAAACAACAACTCTAAACGCTAAAATCCTGAATGCAGTAAAGTGGTGCGACATATTGCTAACGTACAATCATCTAATCATCAGTTCGTTGTTACTGACAGGTGAAGTGTTGTTCGAGGCTGAGATGAAACACTGACCAAACAATAATTATGATCAAATGCACGGCGAGTTCACGGACAGCACTGCTTTTTACGCCAAATAATTCATGTACCAACACCGAAAAATAATGAATAAAAGTGACCCGAATTCCAAAACACCGTGAATAAAAATGAAAACCTGTTGTTTCTTATCGTCCCTTTTTGCTTGCATGCAGCTTGAAGTGCCCTGGACTCTCCCCCTTTCATTGTAGCAACAGCCGTGGCGGCGTCGCGTCTTCTTCCGCTCTACACGTACATGGCCTGGGACACGAAGCTTTCCCCGCGGGCGATGTTCACGGCTCCTGCCTCGTGATTGGCTGAATCAAAGTCGTTCATGTTGTCGTATTTGGCGCCGCCGTTCAGCGCGCCGCCGCTGCCGTCGTCATCCAGATTCTGAGAGAGATGGATTGATTTACGAGTGCATAAAGTGCATGCTATCGCTAACTCCTAAACAGACACGTTCAGCAAACAATGGACAAAATGGGACCTTTTGCCACAATATGCCACTCACCTCATTTTTTAAATTTTATATTTATTAATTATTAATGATTAATTATTAATTATTATTATTATTCATTCTTATTTTGTTTAATTAAATGTATTTCTTTTTTTATTATTATTTTGATTTGAATGTTTTATTATTATTATTTTAAAAAACAAGTGCATATTTGGTGTATTTCAGTTCGTAGCTGAGACCATGTTGGACCCTGGGACTCTCTGGAGCGTTCCATGTCCAAAAGTCCTGACCTTAACCAAATTAACTGTTCCTAAAACCTAATCCTAATCCTCCTAACCCTAAACATAACCTGATTGTGAAATCATTTATTGTCAAAAATAAACATTTCTCACCCCAGACGTTCCTTTGACCCGTGGTGTTTAGTTTAATCCTCTAATTTTGTCGCCTCTTATTATAAAACCAAGCTGCACTGAAAATAATAACACATTTAATAAATATTTACAAGAGAAAATCCGTTTTTACTGATAAATTATTAAGAATGGTTTGATTAAGAGTCCCTAGTGTCACCATGGTCCACGGAAAAACAAGGTAAACACTGCAATTCACAATAATTGTTAATCGTTATGGCCATGGTCCTAATTTACCATCATTATGAAAAGCATGACTAATAAGTTGAGGAAAACGTAAAAATAACCATAGGAGACTATTTAAACATTAGAATTAAAGAAAATATTTGCAAAAACCAGTGAATCATATACTTATAACGTGATCGATTCTTAAAATCTAATTAAAACTACACATAAAGACATCATTTTGACGCGTATGACAGCAACACCAGAGCATTTGTTCAAAAGCTAAGAGCGGTGAACCAAAACATGAAACTCAATACGGCCGTGGTCAAAGCAAACATGTTTTTGTGTTTGTTTTTGAAGATTACCGTGACGGGTTCTGTGCCTGAAGTCTCGTAGTAAACGTCTCCAGGACTGAGAGGGAAAGTCTCTGTGGCTGAGGGCGGCTCGGACGGCTTGTTCAACTGCAAAAACAAAAATATTACAAATTATCAACACGCTGTGGACTCAATTTTCAGTCTTTTAAGGGCAAACGGAGGATTCGAGTTGTTTTGAAGGTTTGCTTTCGTGCTTTAGGACAGAAGCAGAGACACTAATGAGGCTTTAGCGCAGGAAAATTAAAAAAAATTACAAAAAAACGTTTACCATCCTGTAGTTAAGACGATACATATTAATGTTGTATTCTTTCTTTTCATGATCAGGACCCCGGGTTACATGGTGCAGACTTTAATGAAGACATACTACATTATACTTTTGTCTGCGATAATCTATGCCATCCGTGGATTATTCGTTTATATGATGTTGGAATATTTTAAATCGCAAAATGACTTGTGGTTGTCACCGTTTTGAATCATTCGGTGGACAATAACGTTGTTTTTTTTTGCGTTTGCATTTGTTGTAACATTGATCCAAACTAAAGTGTGAACAACAGTGCCGAAATGGCCACAGCTCCAAGTCCAGAGCTGTGGGCGCGCGTCGGGGGGCGGTGGGAATGCGACGGCGTCTTCGAACTACAGGAGGATGAAGATCACTCAAACATGCACGAATCACTCAAACTTTGTGTGAGCAAATGAGAAGTGAAAACACTTATGACATGATTAAAAGCCACTAAAAAGGAGATTTTGCACCATACGCACCAGAACATAACCCATCACAAACTGTGCCACTTAGTACCGTATATATACTAAAATATACTAAAATAGCCAAGCGTTTGGTGGTGGGTATGTAAAAGTCCATGTTGCGTCCCTTTTCTGAAGATTACCGAAGCTTCAGCATAACTTTATTTATTCACGGTGCCCTTTCTTGCTCACAAAGATACATTTTTAAGGCCTTATTGACTTGCAAACGAGTCTGTCACAATGTGAGGGCTCCCTTGGTAAATGGCACTAAAATGTCATTGATCTGTATGCTAATGGATGCAAGGAGGAGACGTTGCAACGACTTTGAGTTTTACTCCGGCTAACTTCGTGACCTCTTTCACCAAATCCATCAATCTGCTCTTTGGTCCTCCTATAAGGCCTCGTGATCCCGCTCAGAATCCTTCCGACGCTTCCTTCCCTCCTCCGAACATGTCCAAACCATCTCAGTCCGACTCGTAAAACCACTTGTAAACCAAGCACATTTGGAAGCGCGATTGCTGATGAAGATATACACGATAAACGATCATATTGAACCCAATTAACGCCTGACGCACATCTTTAAAACAGGATAATCCCCCCGAAAACGATTCTAAAACTAAAAAATGAGATGCAATAAATGAATGAAACACTTTGATCGTTAGTTAATATGTCTAATGATTAAGAAGTGATTTAGTCAAAGTCTACAGTGTTCCCAACTAATACGAAGAAAACTGCACGATGAATAATAATAACCCCCAAAAACCATTTTCACCATTATTGAACAAGTAATTTAGTGCATGATTGGTTTGCTTTCTTAAAAATTGGTTCAAACCAAACGAGTCATGCACCCACTCTATTAGGTTTAATGTTTAATGTCTCGTAATGTCCAGTTATGAGTTAGTTGTTGTCTAATTGAATGTGTAAAGTTTTTGTTGTGTAACGGACAGACACATGGATTAATACGCACTAATGTCTTGATTCTAATTAATAAATAACTCAATAATAAATAACTAAATTACTGCAAAAATAAATATTTATCACGACAGACTTACTTGTAATTAATTTCAATTTTTTAAACAATATTAAAATGAGCGCGTGTCTTTCTTTGAAAATAAATGATTGCCTACTTCTTTAAATCCCAAAAGTGCAGTGTGCAACTTTACAGGTGGGAGGGTCAACATGCTTGTCTCCATGGAGATGTTATTGCTTTGTCCATATGTTCTGTTTGATTTAGTTTTAGGAGCAGTTAATGTGGTTAGGACCACACTTTGACAGAGACAGGTTTGCCAGTTCAGCCTTGGCAAAACTGGAGAAAAATGATGCGCATGTTCCACGGTATGGCATTAAACCTACTTATCTCTCCTGCACCTGCAACTAAATAAATGCATAAATACATTTAATAACTGTGTGATATCAAAGGCAAAGCAATAATATCTCCATGGAAACAAGCAGGTGGCTGAACCTCCACCACAGAAAAGTTCACTTACCTTTTAGTAATTATCATACATGGTTTTATTTCTACTTGAGCGTCCTTTTCTGTTAAAATTCTTCCAAACTTAAAGCACAACAAGATTCACTAATCATCATGGGTTTTGTGTTGTTTATCACGACGGCAACGCAGCTATTTTTTTTAAGTAAGTAAGAGTAACTTTAAGAGTAACTGTCTGCACGTAACATCTGATTTATAGTTCAATAAGCTAAACCCTGCCCAAAGATCAGCACCACGGACAGCTCTAAGGACCCACAGAGCTCGGAGGATCCACATCTGAGCCTACACTCACACTTATTGTCAGTCACTTAATCGAGTACTCTTCTTTCAAAGGAATAGTAATCCTACAATGTAATGGCTCGTCCCAGACAGTATACAGTACATATCAGTACAACTGTGTGAGGAGAAACGAGACCAATGTGCTACATAAATGTGAGTAAACGTGACTTGAAGTGAAGGTGACTGAGTAATGTGAGTACAATTGAATGCGTAAGTTACTGAGTGAATGTTGACTGAGAAGTATAACTTGACTGAGTTAAACGTGACTGAGTAAACATACTAAAGTAAACGTGACTGAATAATGTGACTGAAGTAAACGTGACTGAGTAACGTGACTAAGTAAACGTGACTGATAAACGTGACTGAAGTAAACGTGACTGAAGTAAACGTGACTGACGTAAACGTGACTGAGTAAACGTGACTGAAGTAAACTGATTGAGTAAACGTGACTGAGTAAACATGACTGAGTAAAATGACTGAGTAAACGTGACTGAGTAAACGGTGACTAAGTAAACGCTGAATGAAGTAAACGTGACTGAGGAAACGTGACTGAGTAAACTGACTAGTAAACGTGACTGAGTAAACGTGACTGATGTAAACGTGACTGATAAACCTGACTGAGTAAAGTGACTGAGAAACGTGACTAAGTAAACGTGACTAGTAAACGCTGACACTGAGTAAACGTGACTGAGTAAACGTGACTGGTAACGATGACTGAAGTAAACGTGACTGAGTAAACGTGACGGTAGAGTAACATGACTGAGTAAACATGACTGAGTAAACGTGACTGAGTAAACGCGATACTTAAGTAACTTGACTGACAGTAAACGTGACTGAAGTAAACGTGACTGAGTAAACATGACTGAGGTAAGACTGACTGAGTAAACGTGACTAAGTAAACATGACTGAAGTAAAATGACTGGTAACGTGACTGAGTAAACGTGACTAAGTAAACTGACTAAGTAAACAGACTGAGTAAACGTGACTGAGTAAACTGTGACTAAGTAAAACGTGACTGACGATAAACGTGACTGAGTAAACGTAACTGAAGTAAACGTGGACTAAAGTATTAAACGTGACTGAGTAAATGTGGACTGGAGTAAACGTGACTGAGTAAACGTCGACTGCGTAGCAAACTGACTAAGTAAACGTGACTGCAGTAATTGACTTGAGTAAACGTGACTGAGTAAATGTGACAGCGTAAAGTACTGCGTAAACGTGACTAAGTAAATGTGACGCGTAAACGTGACTGCGTAAACGTGACTGAGTAAAACGTGACTGAGTAAATGTGGACTGACGTAACGTTACTGCGTAAACGTGACTGAGTAAATGTGACTGAAGTAAACGACTGATATAACGTGACTGAGTAAACTAGCTGAGTAAACGTGACTGAGTAAACTGAACTGAGTAAACGTGACTGAGTAAATGTAGGCTGAGTAAACGTGACTGATAAACGTGAACTGAGCGATAAGAGATAAACGAGCTGAGAGCAAAACGTCATTAAGTATGAGTAAACGTGATGAGGTAAACTGACCTGAGTAATGTTTAGCTGACGAGAGTAAAACGTGACTTGAGCTAACGTGAATGAGAAAGTAGCTATAAATGTGACTGTAGCAAATGTGACTGAGTAAAACGTGATGGTTTACTCCCATCTCTGATAGGATGGTAAAATAATGGTCACATTATATCGTGCTTTCTCTATCCGGTCAAGGCACTCAAAGCGCTTTACACAAGGAGCGTCACCCATTCAACACACACATTCACACCCCAGATGTACGCAGACACTGGGAGTCTTTCAAAACAGCCAGTCTAAACACAAGAAGCACAACCTCCAAAGTCTAAAGCCGTTAAAACGCTCCAGTTAAAGATAAATCTTGTGTGCAATTTTCCACAACAATCACTGCACAAGTCTTGGCAATAACTGGCTTTAAGACCTTACCTTACCTTCCAACTTTAATAGGCAGCAAGACCTCCCTTCAACAAGACATTTCCCGAGGTTATGATGAAATTTAATATTTAGGACAAAATTACTTCCTCAAGCTGCAGACCTTTTTATGAACAACAAGCTACGAATCAGACATGCTGAAAATGCTCAACTTTTAAACAAAACCTCTGCCTCCGGGCTCGCGCTATACGCATTATGAATATGCAAACTGCTATTAAGATAATACATATTCATACATTCAATATTGGAACTGACAAAATTGTGCAGCTTGAGTCATAACATGTGTTTCCAAGATTGGATTTGAAAGTGGTCAAGGCCTTTGGAGTGAAGCCAGTTGTTGCCGTGGTGCTAATGTGATGTTAAGTGTAAATAAACATGATAAAACACAAATTCGTTTGAGGGATTAAATGAACTCAGACCGTTTTTTTGCAGTAAGAACCTTTAAATTAAATGAACAGCTAAGCTTTCTGAAGGGTTGAATAATTACGGCAGTAAAAAGTAATTCAATGTCTTAAGTAGCAATAAAATATTAAAAGTACATTTGAATATATGAATGCGGTTGCTCATTTTAAAGTCTGGCTTGACATATTACTTTTTCCTTGTGAAGTTTTTAACACTTCACAAACTAAAATGAATTAAAAAGCGCTTAAGCACCTTTAAAACGTTGACAGCTTTTTGAAAAACTTGGCACTGTTGGGAAGGTTCATATTAACTTTGTGCGTTTAAATCGCATAAAAGTTATTTGCACGGCAGGTTTGGAAAACTCAAATCCAGTCGCACAAATTGGGACTAAACCCTGAACTAGACCTGATCTACTAAACCAGGAATAGGGAACCCCCCCTTTTTTTTTTTTGGGAATCTTTTTTACTTAAAAAACCCGACACCAGACCAGAAAAGGACTAAAACCAGGACTAGAAAAAGACTAAACCAGGACTAGAAAAGGACAATTTGGACAACATCAGAGATCAAACAGGACAAACCAGGACATGTATTTGGACCAATAGTGAAAGAAGTTTTGAAAATGTGCAAATAAAAGTACAGTTACATGGCTAAAATGTACTCAATCCATAAATACTTCTGCAAATCTGTACTGAAGTATAGAGTATACACAGCAGATTCACTCAAAGAAAATAGATACTTTTCCAAGCTATTTTAGCAGCATTTAATCAGTCTTGTACAAAACGAGTTATTTCAACAGTTTAAGCTGAATTCAGTTGTTTTAAACCACAATCTGTGTGTTCTCTAGCTCTGCCGAATCAGAGCAGGCATGCAGTGACGTTATGAGCGTTTGTCGGGGTGAGACTACGTGGGCGATTAGGGTTTGGGCTGTTCCCATTTGCTCTTATTATTTTAAATGCTCCTGAATGGCTAAGAAGTAACATTCAGTTACATGTTAAAAAATCCCCCCGAACAATCGCCCCGGTTACAGAAACGTGAGAGTTTGAGAGCGAGCGTAACTTTCCAGCACACATTACTGACTCGAGAATCTAACCACAACCTTCCTTGCTCAAAGGCAGGTGAGATAACCACTCTGCCACAGCATATTCTGACATTTACTGTCCATATTAAGAAATTAAACAAAGCACGCGAGTCTGAAAATAGGTTCAAAATCCAGGAGTGGAAAGTAAATCATTTCAAATACTTCTAACCATGTAATTGTAATTATCTCCACAAACATCTCAGGAGTTACTGTGGAGTCCCAATCGTCCCGAGCTACTGTCTCACCTCGAGCCTCTATGAACCTCCAAACACACACAGCACTTCTTTGCCTGCTCCTGATGATGCCAGGAATATGTAAAATGGTTTATATTAATAATAATAATAATTAATATGTAAGATTAAATGCTACTTAAACGTCACTATGAAGTTAAGACCAGACTTCATGGAGATGGATACGTTTGATGCCAGACGGTGGAATATTACAGCCAAGGGAACAACATTTCCATGGAAACAAGGCCAAACCGGGCCAAACCGGGCCAAACCAGGCCAAACCTCACTCGAGTCAGGTTTGCGGAGATGCAATAAGTTTTCAGTGCAATGAAAACTGTCACAGTGAGACAAAAACATGCTTTCTTCTTTGGGGGTTTAAGTAAAAAACTGCAGCAGTATTTGTACTCAACATCACTGTACTTTTACTTTTAGTAGACTACATTAACGTTAGAATACATGGCTCGGATTCTAAAGATTTGAATACCACTTGCACGCTCTTTAAACGCATCTTAACCGATAATACAAACTTTACTCCTCAACAATCTACATAATAGTTTTCCAATAACAGCCACAAGATGATTAAGTGACTGCATAAAATAACTTTGGGGGAGGAGACGAGGCCCAGTGAGACCACCAGGCTAATTATTCTGAAACATCTCGACTTTACTGATCAATAGCCATTAGCCTCATTACGAGTGTCTGCGAGCGCTGTCCGTCTCCGCCGCCTGTGAGAGCGTAATCAAGGGGACAATAAAGATCGATTCAAAGGCCCCGCCCACCACTCACCATCTCCGTGGAGCTTCCTGTCTTGACGGGGGGAGGCGGCTTGTGTTTGGGCGGCCCGCTGTGATTGGACGAGAGGAGAAAAGCACAATATTGACGTTAGCGGCGTCGAGACGTTGGATTTGTGAGAGACAGTTTGAGCCGAGGAGACGTCATGTGGAAACGGGACGGAATTCAGAGGGTCCCATGCAGATAATATTGACGTTTTCACTGCGGCGCGGTTGGAGACAAAGGTTGAATACATTGAGCGAGGCATAAAGAAAGATGGTACAGATAAGATGTACTAAAACCACTACAACGAGAAGAAAAGTCATACATTTTATGCCTTTTTTACGGCAGCGGAGAAAAAGGAAACTTGTTTTTTAAATACATTTGACATTTTTACATTGCGTTTGTGCAGATAAGTGGTTTAACAAAGAAATACTTTTGTTGAAATGTATTTGGTTTGCAGAATATCATATAATTATTGCATGCTAAACATATTCTCCCACTAACTTGTCCAAGCGAATAAACTTAATGATGGTTAAAAGCAGAGGCGGGACCAAGTAAGTCCAAGTCAAGTCCCAAGTCAAGTCCCAAATCTGTGGCCAAGTCCAAGGCAAGTCCAAGTGAGGAAGGACATGTTCCTGTTTGTTCTTTCTGAAGTATCGAAATGTTGTAGTCCATTTAATCAAGTCAAGTCTTAAGTCCTACATTTAGTGACTCAAGACTAAATCACATCTAACAAGTCCAAGTCTGGTTAAAGGTGCACTCACTTTTCCAGTTAAACTCTTTGTTTTGGTGTTCCATTTAAGTAGTCTATGACAATATTATCAAAACACTCATGAATCGTCTTTGGGAAATGTACTTTCAGAACCACGGTGGGCTTTAACTCTGGTGCTGCAGTGTGTATTTGTGTCTCTACTGTAGCTTTACAAACCTTTAGATGAACGTACAGTCATAAAAATACAGCCTCTGGACTTACTCGTCGTCGGGGCGTTTGCGTACGTAGAGAATCACTCCCACGATGATCCCGATGAAGGCCAGCGTTCCCAGGATTCCTCCGATCACGGCTCCAGTGGACGGGACGTCCGCGGTCTGCCTCTGCTCATCTGAAACAAACAGAGCTTTATTACACACGGATCTGAAGCCAGTGCGGCGGCCCGTGCCTCCATCGATGCTTTATGGGTTTGACTCAGCACTATTTTATAACGCAGCAGCAGAGAAATGTGTTGAACAAACAAACAAACAGCTTTTTTATGAGCAAATGAGACGCTGTGAGGGAATATGTAAATGCAGAAGGAGTCAAATGATAAATCAGATTCTTCTTAGAACACCCAAACACAAGTCGAAATGAAATAAAATGCCAGGGCAGACACTGTAAAAATGTCAGGCGCTCTTCCCGGATGACCAGATTCACTGACGACCAGTTTAAATTTGAATTCTCGGCTCGGCAACTCACTCGGCAACAAGATTCAAGAGATGCGACTGTGGTTGGTGCACGGACAGAAGTAAATCATACGTCAAGTTCCAGAGCCTCAGAATCGCCCAGAATGTTTGGTCCATGAGTAAACGTATCGCTGCGAAACATAAACGCAGATAAATCTACTCGAGTATGTTTCTATTAAAATGTACTTCAAGAGTTTAGACAATTACTAGTTTATACAGAGCCACACGTTGTACAAATAGAAATTAAATTATTTGTAGATGTTTATTAAATAAGTGTGAAGAACAAAACATTTTGATCAATGCTTTAAACATCGGTAAAAGTCGTGACAAAATGTCTCTTTCCAACGATTCCAAAACATGTCAAAGGTGAGATGTTGTTCTGCTCAGGTCGGGGCAAAGACTCTCCCGAATCGAAACGTTTCGTTATGTTTGAGGGGATTTGGAGTTGTGGTACCAAGGAATAACTTAGGGACAGGTTTAAGATGATCAATATTATTTAAAAAGATGTATTTTTGTGACTTAAACATTTCTGAAACAATGAGATCACATTGAGTGCAATTTAAACATGTTGCATCTTATTTAGGAGAAGAAATCCTACTTTAGGTACAGGCCCGAAAATACACGTTTGTAATTGTAATTTCATTTTAATTACATTTATTTATTTTTTGGGGAAATTACTGACTACAAAACATACAATAAAACAATGATGTGGACTGTAGTGGTCTCTGGGACACAAAAGGCACTGTTTTCACGGAAAGTTCAGCAGTTTAAACTCTTTTAAAGCCCCTGTGCCCTGATGAAGGCTTTGTTGGTGCGAACGTTTTAATATTTGATAGCCAAGAAGGAACAAAGGCTTTTTAACTTTGCCTTGGTTTTTTGTCGACCCTGCAGACAACCACTCTAGTATCTTCAAGCTGAAAAATAACAAAAACATCCCCTCTCCAAAGAGCACCTGTCGATCACAGAAGACCCCACGCTGCGCTTCTCGTAATATTCTTTTAGCAGCTCAGCAGTTTTACTTTGGGGTCTAGAATAAAAGTGTTGGTTCTGGAAGTGTTCAAGTATTTACGGCGCTCTTAAATTCTCGTTGAAAACTTTCCCAATTACCAGCTTTACTACCTTCTCACATCAATATCAGACTTGCGTTCCACAATGTGCTCCTAAATTATTGCCCCACCTTCTATTCTCGTGCTGGATTAGAAAGCTCTAAAAACGTGTTAAAATGGTTCAAATAAAAAGCACAAATCCGCGTTCCTGTGTTCTTTCGCGAATGGCGTCTGCGAAACCAAAGCATCTCGCGGCTTATTTTAGCACGTCTTGCTTCGCCGCTGCATTATTGCGCGGCACGCGGTGACCCTGACATTTCAATTAAGCGTGTTTAAGACCACCGGGGGCCGCATGGTATCCGAAATTACTGTGAAAGCGCCTCATTACAGTATCGCCATCGAACAAAAATACATGAAAAATGCCGGAAATGTGTCACAAACTCATAGACTCGGATCCGTTTTGTTTTGTGCGTTTTTTTTTTCTTTTTTGCAACAAAGCTAAGAGTGAACTGCTTATTTACGCTTAGTTGAATCTTGCTGCTGTTTGATGGCGTTGGCTGAATAAAGAGCTCGCCACAGACTTTGATGCAGAGATGATAAAAGGATAATTACTTTTGATTGCTCTCCATTTAGACGCAAAGGGTCGCCTCAAATGAGTAGATAAATGAAAGGGTTTTGTGGTGAGGCAAATGCAGTGCTTTGAAAACACACCGATGCAAAAAGGTGTCGAAGATATTTATATAGGTAAGGAATAAGTTTGTCACTGCTAATAGTAGATTTACTACTGGTGCCAAATGATCTTATTTGTGTTGTTATCAAACGTTTGCAGCATTTTTTACCTGTAAAAAGTCCATATTGAGCGTGAAAAGATCCATCTTCACACGTATTTATGAGTTTTTGGTTACAAGTGGATAGAGTAGCCAAAATGTTACTCAAGTAAGCGTAAAGTTAGTAGTTAGTTAGTGAGAATAACACAAGACATTTACACAGTGTGGAGGTAAACTACTACGCAGTAAGAATAAACGGTCTGAATGTGATTTATTGTTTGAAGTTGATGTAATTGCAGAGAATAAACATTCATTCAGCACAAACTGTGTCGGAAGGAGCGGTGCAAGAAACACAAATGCTTTTGTCACTTGCTCACACAAACTTTTACTGAAATAGCAGTACATAGTCCAAGATGTTACTCAAGTAAAAGTGTGGCAATTTCCTCCAAAAATGACTCAAGGAAATGCAAGCGTTTCTTTCCTTAAAATGGCACAATTACTCAAAAAGACCCTCCTTTTAACCATATGCTGCGTTTTGGTTTAGACATACTCTTGTTTTGGACATGCACAGTTCAGGGATGGTGCATTATGGGTAGAAAGATGCTGAGGTAAAAGCGGTAACAACATTTTAGTGTTGCAATTACTGTGATCAAACTTGTTACTATTCTACTAGCATGTGCCAAGCTTTGCAAAATTAAACATTCTGAATGATAAATAGGCCAAAAAAAAAAAAAAAAAAAAAAAAAAAAAACTGATTAAAATGTACTTTGCATTTTGAATTTTTGAACACATAAAAAACACTTAATTTTGCTTCTATTTTTTTTTTTTTAGTTCTTACGATTTATATTGTGACCTGAATAACCCCGATTATCAATTCACCTCATAATCTGGGGAGGACGGTAGTTTAAACGTGTATGTTAGAAGAAGATACGAAACATTACGGACAAGTAAGTATTCCAAGTCCAATCACTTCACTAAAGTCATCCACAAGCGCTTGCATTTACTGTCGAGACCAGCAGGTGGCGGTGTGATCCCGGCACACACACACACACAGACAGACACACACAGACAGAGGAGTGGACACACCAAACAGGGGGGTCTTTAGTGAAACACAGGGCACTCATCTGCACGTGGAAGTCACCGAATGCAACCGGCAATTCTACAATTTCAGCTTTTCAGTTGCATTTAAGAACTGCGGCGCCTCGAGTCCACTGCGGTTCGGATTAAACGCCCACTGACCGTAGGCTTCAGCTACTAAATGAAGCATTTGCCCGCCCCGTTCGAATAACACGGCGTGACGTTTACGTGTCAGTTGTGCTCATGTGGCGTCATAAGGAGCCTCGAGTTTGAAACGGATTTGCAGCAGCGAGAGTTCAAAAGGTAGGAACTGGAAGAAATGCAGATTAAATTCTCTGCTCAAAGAAGATACGGAGAAATGACTGAGCACTTACTGTATGGGTGGGAGATATATATATTGAAAAACTTTTTTGGGTATTGCAATAGTTTTACAGATAGAGAAATGCAAAATCAGAATATTGAGAGTATCGTCTTTCATTTAAAACGATTACAAATGAACTCCAAAAGAGACGTGTAGTGTAATCTCGATATATTTCTGCACTTTTGAGGCTCATTTCATGGTCCAATCACGTTTTGTGCGACACTTTCACATACAAGCACATTTTAGCATTTTATTCCTACATTATCATCAATTACGGGCAATATTATTCAATTAAACAGGCGTGATTATTGGCAGGCGAAAGTGACAAAACATGATCAGTTCAAGGTTTTTCATAGTTAAATCTTCGCGCCAAATTGCGGAACACGATCCTAACCACTTACTGAAAGCCTGTTCCAACTCTTTCTCGGATCAAAAAGTCTCATACAGTCTCAGACACTCCAAAAAATGACCCCGGGAAACACTTGCATATCGAAGAGCAGGTGGATACAGAGCCAATCCTTAGCGTTCAAATATGGAGCTTTTACCTGGAGCGCCGTGTGTGTGTTATGATGCACTGAGAGGGAAAAGCAAAGACCGTTTCAATAAACAGCGACTCCGGGAAGGGGAGGATGGAGGGACAAGAGAGGAGAAGAGATAGTGAGAGAAGATTCAGGCGCGGGCAGAAGAGCGGAAGAAGGTTTTACCGATATATCCGCACAGGAAGTCGCCGCACGCACACGTATGGCCGACAAAGACACGCTCTCTCCAACTTGTGGCTTCAGATTCTAGACAGATATGGATGCAAATACTGTAGATATTCCTGACGTCCGCAGGGGCCGAAGATATGTCGCGCTCTCCCCCCGAACAGTAGATCACGGTTCGATGTAGAATGCAGAGGATCATAGTGCGTCATACCCGGGGTGACAAGGAACAAATGACAAGTACTTACTGTAATTTCAGGCGATTTTTTGGGGGGGAAATTGTACTTTTTGGAGTGGATTTATGAATACGAATCGAGTGTAATTTTAGCCATGCGATTTGAATTAGTTACATTTAAAAATCATCTGTGTTTCGGCCCCTCTAAACATACAAACTCATAACACACGCTGCATCGCCTGCTCTGATTGGCTAGAGCTCAAATAATATGCAAATTGTCACTTAAAACAACTTATTTACACTTTAAACTGTTAATTTATTCAAGTTTTGTACAAAAAATAAAGATAAAATGACACTGAAACCATGTTAAAATGTAACTAGTACTCTAAGTAGTTTTGTTTTTTTTGCCTTTGTGTACTTTCTACACAGATTTGGTCCCAGTATTGTACTTGTGATCGAGTGCATTTCAGCCATGTAACTGTACTTTTACGTGAGCACAAAGAGTCAATACTCTTTTCTGCCACTGTGTTAAAAAAACACCCAATGAAATCAAACGAAGAAGAGCTCGGCGAGAAGATGAAGAGAGAGTGAGACTTTTAACAGTAAACTGATGATACGTCAATCGAAATTCACACAAAAGTCATACAGTCAGCACACGACAGAGAGAAGCGAGCGGCTCGAGCGGGAGGAGAGAACATGCATTTTTAAGAACATGCCCTACTGTATGTTTCAAGGCTGAAGATGAGAAAGGAATCCATGAAATAACTCATCAATAAATTCATAATTCCACCGGTAACTCTGAAGCTGCCTCCTCATGCGCCGCGCCGAAACGTAACTTCGACCTGATGAAAATGGGCGCAGAAGAGAAGAACTGATGACACTTTACCTGGTGACCTGCTCGTCTCCGTGGAGATGCTAAGTTTTTCTTTTTTTTCTTTTTCTTTCGCTGCACGCCTGTAATGGTAAATAATCTCAATGGAGACCGGCAGAACACCAGAAAAGTGACACAGTGCAGCTTTAACAGGCTCCGATCAGTGATGTGTTTGGAACAGCCTTTGTTGCCAACTCTATTTACCTTATTGTGCCCCGCCCACTTTTACTTTCATGTCTAAAATGTGACTTAACTTGGCTTGATTTAAAGGACAACTATTATGCATTATTTGTATTGTATTTGTCCTTTAAACGCGCTCTTGAGTCACTTTAATTTGGCTTCTCAACTTTCAGAACAAACAAAATGACGCTGGCTTTTCCCACGCCAGAAGTTGACTTTGAGCCCCATCTCCTGGCTGCGTGAGGAACTACACAGGCGAGATTAGCAGAAGCTAGCTTGCCTCCAACATGCTAAAGCAGCCGCGCAGTTGCAATGATCGTGATTTGACGGCAGAAAGGCTCAGAATAAGTCCGACGGTGATTTAAGGACTTAAAAACAGCGCGGGAGATCGCAGCGCTCGACCTATGACATCACAGAAGTCACAGAAGGAGTGGGGGTTTTTTCACGCTCGGAGGAAGAGGACTTCCTAAACAGGATTCATCAAACACGAATGAAGGTCAACTCCTGGTATGTTTTTGAAGAGGAAACAATGGTTAAAAGCTCAAATAAATAAATAGACGATGTTTAATATTCATATCTCCAACTTGTCTGCAAAGCTTCTTTCTCTGTAGAACTTTTTCAAGATCAACAGCCTCATGAAAAATGATACGACCGCAGTGACAATGGCGGCGCCCATGGGAACTTCCTGAAGAAGGTCAATGGGCAGTGTCTGGAAGCGACACATGCACCAAAAATACATACTCAGAATACATTTTGGGCTGTGCTACAAATCGGAATATGCCACAAAATACATTTTAATAAAGGAAGTATTCAGTATTCTGTAAACATTGTAACTTCAAATGCATTTTCGTCCCACAGAGAAATAAACCCCCCTGATGAGCCCCCCCCCCCCCCCCCCCCGCGCCCATGTTTTCATGTTTTAAGCACATATGAAAACATGAAAACATTAATTTTTCTGACATTTATAGGAAATAACCTACAAGAGAAGTTTCAAATGGATGTATTTTAATTGAAGATTTTTCCTGTTGACCTGACCGAGTTTGTAAAAGGGCAAGAGAGGAAAGACGTGTTCCAATTTGAACCTTTTCTACTTTAGATTACCCCACAATGAAGGGTCAAATTAATATTCATGCAGCACAATTAAGTGAAACCAAGCTGTGTATGCGACATATCAAGGTATTATTGTAAATTGGTGAATAGATTATTGAAGCATTACACGTTTTATTAATAGTTTAAATGTCACAATGCATAACATAAGTGGTGATTACAGTGTCCGCAGTCAGGGATTACAACAATTGGCATCTATAATCTATAATTTAAAAAACTAGCGTGCACCAAAGAAGGCACAAAACACAAGGCAGTAAATGCACACGGTTCTTTCCAATAATATATGACGGTTAAGAAGAATAAATGCCAACGAGAGGTTTATTATCTCTGCTGACGTCGGGTCACTGCGAGCCCAACACACATTCACATGTCACGTTCTTTAGCGTTTTGGGGTTTCTCTGAAAAATACAAGATGTTTGTGCGTCTTACTTTGGGTGAGATTTCTCCAAAAATAGAACTTGGAACTTAATTGGACGCGTACAGGTACATAGAGAGAAGAAGAGAAAGAAATTTCAGATTTCAAAGAGTACAAACAACTGCGTTGCGCAAAGTTTATTGGGGATTGAAGAACAAGTCCAACTAAAAACGAAATCTTTGATGAAATTCTCTACTTTTAATTCTGTAGAAAAACGGCAAAACAAAATTGTGACAAAGTGTGACCCAATCCTTTACATTTTCCCATTCCACAAAATAACTTTAACTGCATCCGTGAACTCTCTAGAACTCGTATTTTCTTTACCTCAGCAACTTTTTAGCTATAATATTATTCATGAATGCGCTGTATTCATTAGGGCAACATCGCAATTCGAACTGCAATTTCATGGACTTAATATATTGCTTTACATTGCCATAGAACCACAAACGTAACAAAATACTTTAGTCCCGTCTTGTATGTTTATAAATGGCTTGAATTACAGAGTCCAACTAGCAAAATGGGCTAAATTCATGTACCAGTGGATGAACCTTAAAAAGTATTAGATACGATTCAGAATGAAGTGGAGATTCCTCTATAACCCACAATACTTAACTGTAGTTTGTGGCACATGTCTGTCCAAAATGTTCTCGACAATTTGAAATGAAGAGTCGTGAAAGCATGATTAAAAAGTAAACGCTGCTTTTGGAGCACGAGGAAGTAATTGTGCCGTAACTATTACAGGTGTTTTAAGTAATGTTTCTGTTTGACAGCGGAATTTGTGTTTCCGGCAGAAATAATCATTCAAACTCAAAGATTGTAGAGGAAAAACAAAAAGTGGGAAGCGACTCTTGTAGACTTTGGTGAACACAAGGTACATCACGGTAAGACACTGTTATATATATACTTTTTTACTTTTAAATTTGTGATCGTAATTAGTGTAAGACGGCACTTTAAAAAAGACAGGTTGATGGAGAAAGCCTGAAGTAGTTGGGTTTCTAAGAATAGTAGTAGTGAGTAGTAGTAGTAGTAGCAGTAGCAGTAGCAGAAGTAAGAAGTAGTAGAAAACAAGTTAGATGTAGAAGTAATATAGTAGACAAGAAAAATTAGAAGTAGGAGTTGTAGAAGTAGTAATAGTAGTCAGAAGTAGTAGAATGAGGAAGAAGTAGAATGGTTGTAGAAGGTCAAGATGAGTAGTAGTAACAGTAGAAGAAGTAGAAGTAGTAAGAAGTATATAGTAGAAATAGACGAAGTAGTAGATATAGTTGTAGAAGGAGTTGTAGAAGGAGTCCGCAGTAGTGGTAGAATGAGTTTGCAGAGTAGGAGAAGTAGTAGCTAGCAGTCGTAGTAATAGTAGAAAGAAAAATAGAAAAAAGTAGTAGAAAAGTAGTAGAAGAAGTTGTAGTAGTAGTTGTAATAGTAGAAAGAAGTAGAAGTAGTCGAATAGTAGTTAGAATGAGGAGTTGTAATAAAATGTAGTAGAGAGTTGTAGAAGTAGTAGTAAAATTGTAGTAGTAGTATGTAATACAATTGTAGAGTAAGTAGTATAAATTGTAGTAGTAGGAGTTGTAGAAGTAGGTAGTATAAATTGTAGTATATAAAGTGTAGTAGTAGAGTTGTTGAAAGTGTAAATAATTGTAGAAGTAGAAGTTTGTAGAAGTAAGTTATAATTGTAGTAATTTGAGTTGTAGAAGTAGTAGTATAAATTGTAGTAGTAGTAGTATACAAGTTGTAGAAGTATAGTAGTATAAATTGTAGTAGTAGGAGTTGTAGAAGTAGTAGTATAAATTGTGAGTTAGTAGGAGTTGTAGAAGTAGTAGTTAAATTGTAGTAGTAGAGTAGTTGTAAGAAGTAGTAGTATAAATTGTAGTAGTAGGTAGTTATGTAGAAGTAGTAGTATAAATTTGTAGTAGTATAATTGTAGTAGTATAAAATTTAGTAGGGTTGTAGAAGTAGTAGTATAATATGTAGATAGTATAAATTGTAGTAAGTATGAAAGGTGTTAGGTAGTTAGGAGTTGTAGAAGTAGTAGTATAAAAATATTGTAGTAGTATATAAATTGTAGTAGTAGAAATGTTAGCAGAAGTAGTAGTAATAAATTGTAGTAAGTATAATTGTAAGTAGTAATAAAGGTGTATAAGTAGGAGTCTGGTAGAAGTATAGTATAAAATTGTAAGTAGTAGGAGATTGTAAGAAGTAGTAGTATAAATTGTAGTAGTATAAATTGTAGAAGTAGTAGTATAAATTGTAGTAGTATAAATTGTAGTAGTAGGAGTTGTAGAAGTAGTAGTATAAATTGTAGTAATTGGAGTTGTACATGTAGTATAAATTGTAGTAGTAGGAGTTGTAGAAGTAGATATGTTATTCATTTTGAACTTCTAGCATCATCATAAGCTTTGAAGTAGTAACGCTGTGGTTGCCAGTAAAGTGGATGTCTTAAAAGTAATAATTAAGTTCAGTTCTTCAATGATTCATGGTCATTTGATTTCACAGTACTTTTCCCCCCAGTTACAGATCTGACTCGCTCACTTTCCCGACACACCAAACCTGCAGCTGAAAATCAAACTTTCTGATCATACGTAGAAGTGTAAGTGCAGTAGTATTTGTGGTAAGTAGTAGTACAGTCAGTAGTAGTAGGAATGGTAGTAGTGTAATGGAAAGTGTCATGTTTTTAAGTGACTGTGTTACTAGGATGTGCGGTTGGTTCACGTGGTCCTCTTGGTGACCTTTGTCCTGTGCCCTCGCCTGAGTCAAAGACAAGCCCCTGCTATAATATGTAATGAATGTGTGTGGAGGATTAGGAGGGGGGTCTTTATGGCGGGGGCATGTGGACGTCTCTGGGTGAGCGGTCTGATAACCTATGACCCAGAGACAACGCAGGCCTCTAACTAGCATAACATTCTCACAACTTTGCTCCGTGCAAACCGGCGGGCCCGTCTGTGCCTTTATGAGCTCAACTCGCCTTTGTTCCAGAGCCGGTCCGGAAGGGAGAGACGAAAACAAAGATTCACCTTTGAACTAAACCATTTCGTTCTGTTCCGTCTTACTTCTCGTTCACTGTTTGGGGTGATCTTCCACAACAGTAGGAACATAGAGGAAGCAGTAGAAACCAGTGTCTTCCACTCGTTTTTAATCTCAAATCCTTTTTTTTTTTGTTCAGTACAGATTTTTATATTTTTACTTATTCCACTCCTAAAATACCCAACCCTGCATTTGAAATTCATACATTCAGCAAGAGTAGTATTAATAGTACAGTAGTAGTGGTAGTAGTAGTGGTAGTAGTAGCAAAGGGGAATCAGTTAAAAAATTATGTCTTAAACTCATTTTTAATTATGCTCAAGCCTCATTTTTGTTCAGTTCTGATATGAATCATTTCAATTTGTACAGGTCTTTTACTCCCTCCTCTTCTAAAAGAAACTGCATTCCTTCTGTCACACGCGGTGGTCCTGGTCAGACCCTGAACACTGCAAACTCTTCCTCGGTGTAATGGCATCTCTTTAGGCCCCGCAGACTGTGCTCCTGCCTCGGTCCCATTAACCCCGATCCATTTCTCCCCCATGAGGCGCGCTGTGGGCTCCGGCTCCAACTCTACAATATTTATGTGGATTATCAAACATTCATACTGTTAAAGCAATGGCTGGGTCCTCATTGCTTTTAAAAGTGAGTGGGTGGAATATCCTATTATCTGTGCCATTGTTAAATCTACATTGTAAAAAAACCAAAATGAATTCCTGCAAAAGTTAAAATGACTTCACTTTGAATTATTCATTTTATTTGGAATATATTTTGTCTATAGTTAAGGTTTATTTTAAAAGTCTAACTTTTGAAAGCATTTTTGTATTTTCAATTAGGTAAATTCACGGCATGAGTGTAAATGTATTCTGTTTTACCAGGAGTTTAGCTGAGGAAAAAGATTTAAAGTATTTTATTTATTTTTAGTTTATTTATTCAGAAGTCCAGTTCTTCTGCTGGTCTGCTGCAGGTCTGTCACAAGGGGGCGAATCAAAGTAATTCTGTTTCTGATTCCCTTAATATATATATAATAAATGTATGTCAGACATTTCAACATCCAATATGGATTTGACTGACACACTGAGATTAAAAATGCACCTTTTAGAGCTTTTAACCACGTTTTACATTGTTTTCTCATCAGAAACACGCCTGGAGTTGTATTTAATATTATTCACGCTTGTTTGGTGAATATTGTTTAGTAAGTCCTCTTCCCTCTGAGCCTCACAAAAACACTTGATTTCACATTTCCCAGTTTTGTGACGTCAAAGGTAGAGCTCTTGATCTTCTGTGCTGTTTTTAAGTCCATGAATCATCACCGGACTCGTTCGTTCATTACAACTGCACGCTTATGTTAGCATGTCGGGGCAAGCTAGCTTTTCTTTAGTCCCTTGTCGTATTTCCCTCTGCTGCCAGTAGTGGAGTGCTAACATAAATCCCGATGAGGGAACGCCTCACAGATATAAAGTAAAAGGTGCTTTCAGTAGATACATTATTTCAAGTTCTAAAACAAATACTCAAGAGCAGATTTAAAGGCCACAGATAATGCAGAATAGTTGTGCTTTCCGTTGTTTACATTGCTTCTTTTACAGTGCACTCCTCTGTGTGCACCGTCTGTTTGTAAAAAGCATGTTGTGCCCATGTAATGCTATTATCTCGGTGACACTCAGGTGGCACCACATCATGCACATTTGAGACCAAATTGAAACAACAATCTCTTTCTGAAGCGCTCCATTAGCCCCTGTGCTATCGAGCTCTACCAAAACACATTACGCCCAAGGACTGCACTTAACCATTTATGTAGTACGCTACATGGATGACAACAGAAATATGAGCACGCTCGGCGCTAAAAGGCGGCTTTTGGGATAAATCTGGACAGACGAGTGGTAGTTAGTTTAAAGTTCCACCAAGGAGTAAAATAACCTTTAAAAAAAACACGCAATCACATTTATCTGACATATCTTTGCCTTTATATTTGTCTTATTTTTAGTCTGTCCATGATTCAACTTTTTAATTGGGAATATATATTTAGTTAAACAATGAAGACATGATATAATAATAAGTGTCACAGGTTCATAGGTCGCACAGACACACATAAAGGGTTGCACTGGGAAGGGCACCCAACATAAAGCCACAATACTAGGGATGAGACAAGCTTTCGTGCCACAAGATCTCACAAGACAAAACTAAAACATGTCCTGAGAAGCCAGAATTGCAAAAGGCAGTGCTACAAAGGCTGCAAAAATACAACATACAATAAACGGAAACATTTCTGAGGCAATAAATGTGAACTGACGGAGGCTGTAGTTGTGGAAGGAAAAGTAAGACAGAATAGTTCAAGAGTTTTACATAAGATAATACGCTTGGCTTCATATTAGACTGAAAATATCACCAATCAGTGCCAAAAACATTTAGAACAAAAAGCCTGAATGAAATACAAATAAATATTGGCAAACGAACCAAAATCTGGAAGTTTTTGGACTAATTGTAATATTGTATTTTGCAGTTCTATTGGGTACATTAAAATAAAATGCTGTTATTGTTGAGTACAGTGCATAAACATGGCTTGTGTACTGCTAAGCAGCGTACTTGAGTCTCTTGGAGTGTTTGCACTGTCTCTGGTTATAGTTAAAAGAGCATTCGATTTGAGACCGGTGCTTTACTCTGGAGCATTAAACCAGCGTGGCGTGAAAGAGGCCGACCGCAGTAGAAAACACTTGGAGATGGATTCAAAAACAGCGATTGGATCACATAAATAACTGTATGAATGAGCGTGTAATTCAGCCGTTTCCTTGTGTCATCCAGCAGCTTTTTCTATGTTTTGACTGTAATCCTGCCTCGTCCTCCATTTTAAATCAATGGGCTCTATATTTTGTAATTCTTTGAAGCCATTCTGTCCCCCAGAGTTTGCACTATTGACTCATCCCTGATAACTTTCCATCCATCACACATCTGTCTGCCCAGTCACTCTTCTTTATTGAACAGTGATGGAGGAAACATTGTGCCTTGTCTCAAACAAAACTGGTGAAATAGCTGAGAAATAGAGTGTGGTGGCTTTGTCTCTCTGAACACTTCTCTCTCTCGTACAGTTCTAGGGTTAAAAATAGCACTGCCAGAGTTTGGGGTTATGTATAAGATAAAAAGGGATACGTGAAGGAGGAAAGGAATAGGAGATGGCAACGGATATTGGAAAGGAGACGACAGTGCAGGGAATATTGACACATCCCTCTCTCTTTTGTTTCATTCTCCTGATAACAATAATCAGATGATATTTCCTCATTGCGTCAAAAATGTGCAGAAACTTGCTTATAAATGTCTTGGTTTAGGCTGACGTATCACACCAATGTTAACTGACTGTAAAATGAAGCGCAAAAGTGCAGAAATATCACTTGAAACCCTTTTCTTTAAAGATTACACAGCAAGTTTCTCTTCTTATACTTTTTATCAGACAGTTTGGTTGTGGATTTCCTATTACAAATTATTTATAGCTTCAAAACAACACTTTTGTTATCTTGTAGACGGTATATCTCCAAGTTATCCAGGGGTTTCAGTCAACACCACATGCTGTAGCCGATCCCCGCTGTTAGATAGTCATGAAAAACAGTGCATAAAATTGAAAAAGAAAAGCGTTGATACTTCAAGAAGACAGGAGTTCTGGGTTTTGATCCTTATCTAGAGCGGCGAGTCACTGACACTTAAAAGCAGCGTCTACAAACTTCTGTTGACATTTCCATCTGCTCTTCTTCGTCCACAAGCCCTAAAAGCTTTCAAGAGCACGGATTTTGTGTCTGATCCTGAAATATTAACACCTTGACAGTTGTAAATTAGGCTCGTTAAAACTGTCTGCAAGTAGGCTAACGTTTATTAGCATTAGCATAGCCACGCAATAATATGTAAACTAGCATTAGCATTAGCTACTAACTACCTGAAACGAACAGCTCAGCCTCAGTCTGCCTGTAAGTCCACTGGTCCCTCCTGACCACAGAAATACATTTCTGGACAAACGGGGTCTTTGAGGATGTTTGTGGCGGGACAGAGGAGAAACCCTTTGTTTTGAGACTTTTTGTTTGCACAGCCCACGGTGAACATGCAGCCTTTGTCCACAAGATGGCAGTAGAAACGAGTGAATGACGTCACTTCGGACCCATGCACACTGGCTTCCCAGATAAGGACATTTAGATTGAAAATGACTTCTGTGTGTCAGTCGAAACGTTTTCAACCTTGGACCAGTTCATGGACGAATGTGGGATTACACAGACTAATGATATTTGTGATCAACAATGAGGAAAAGGGAGGAGATAGGACACAAGGCAGAGGAGATAAGAGGTAGGAGACAAGGAAATGTGAGGGAGTAGGAAAAGAGACAAGGGTAGGAGGTAGGAGATGGAGGAAAGGCGATGATGGCGGAGTGAGAGCAGCAGGGAAAAAGCAGCATGAGGAGATTTAAAGGTCTGAGCACTCCCCGGGGAAGCCATGACTGACACAAGAAAGAATGTGTCTTGGTTTCACTCCGTCCGTCATTCGCCTCAATTTCACCCCAAATGTGAATGTCAGAGAAGGACGGGCGGCGCTGTCAATCATTACTGCGGGGAAATTAAGCTTTGGGTTTCAAATGAGCAAAACGGGGAAGAAAGAAAGAAAGGAAAGATCACAACAGATTTCAACCAAAATAAATCTAGTTATCGCCAGGGGTAAATGCTGCTTTAATAATTGTTATAAAATGGTGAATGTTTGAGCCCATTTCCATCAAGAGTGGGAGTCAGGGGGACGCGCATCACCATTATCACATGTTTTATCACATTAATGCCATGCAGTGCTGCCTTTGGCCCCAGAGGCTTGCCGTAGTGGCGCTGGTAGTTAAATGTCACACAACAGACATATTTAAATGATTGTACTAATTGTCCAAGCACAATTAATATAGCATTTCAGGGATTAAACATTTAACATGGACATTTTTGGCAACGTTAAGGCATTTTCTCTCAGGGATTTGATTGTGTATTTGCAATGAACAGAGCTGGGACTCCGATACAACAACAACAACAACAACAACAAGCAAACCCAAACCACGAAGAAAACGTGATTAAAAGCAGCGCTATAATATCCTCTGTGTCCCCCATGATCCCCCATAAGTCTCTCCTCCTCAGTGTTTGTCTGAGTCTCCACAGCAACACACAATGACTTAAAAACCACCGTAACTGTTTTAATCAATGCCATATAGGGCTGTAACTAGCATTTATTTTACCAATTGATTCATCCATCACTACTCTTTTGCTTGGTTGTCGCTACATACAGTGATAACGCTTTACTGATTCATTGCTTTACTGATTCATTTAACGCTGAATCACAAATGTCCGCACGCATCGCTTTCTCCCGACACAAGGAAATGCGCTCAGTCACATGTAGAAGTCCACGAACACATGCGGCCGGCCAACACGCAAATGATAAAAGTTCGGCAAAATTATGAGCGCCGCGAAATTACTGCAATCACACGGCAATTATGATAAATAAAAAAAAGAATGATTATAATCTCTGGGGGCTAAAAGCTTCTTTATTTCTTTCATCGAACCACTTGAGAGCTGAGTGCGCGAACGAGACGGCGCGGGGAAAGAAGGAGGGGGAATTTACAAAGTGTTTACAAGCGGTGAAAAGCACGGAAAATACATCGCTTTGCTCTAATGTTGCTTTCAGAGAACAGTTCCACACGATAATGCGTGAAAGAATGCGAAAAGAATGTTTGAAACCTGAAATTGCCGGCTTGTTTGAGTGCTTTAGGATTTATGAAATATAGTTTTAGCAGTGGGGAAAAAAAGGAAGTCGTATATCTTGTTGCACCTATGATAGAGTAGAAGCAAAAATAAAACAGGCACGCTGTTTTCAGTCATGTTGTAAATGCATTTACTGTGTTACGGCACATTCACCGCATCAAAATTAGGACTAAACCGGGACTAAACCTAGACAAGGACTAGCTCAGGACTCAACGGGGAAATCTGTACCTCGACTAACCTCCTAACTTGACTTTCACATGAAAATTCAGCAGCGGGCTAATAACGCCCTCAGTCAGGTGCATTTTAAACTCAGTCCGGAGGTAAGTCCGGGGGTCAGTTTCTCCTGAAATAGAGCCTGATTAAGACGGAAGCTTCGGGCCAACTCTTCTCTCAGCGATAAACAAGCACCGGGAGGCAGGGGAAGTGCAAACCGCAAAGCAAGACACGCACTCCCGAGGACAGGAACCTGCAAATAAAGCAAGCATGCAAATGAACTCACTCACCACGTACTGGGCAGTTAACACATTTTTCAAAACGCATGCGAACACGATTCAGGACGATTCAGGTGTCTCGAGTCAAATCCGAAAGATCTCCAAAACACAGCCAGGAGCGGAAGGAGTCTTAAATAAAAGTACAGATACAAAAGCAAATCTACTTGAGTAAAAGTATCAAAGTGCCTCTTGAAAAATGTACTTCTGGAGTAAAAAGGTATTTCACACAGATTAAGAGATCACCTAATCGTCTAAATCAATAACTGTGATTATTTTGGCCAACAGAAGCGACTGAATTCATTTCACATTTTCTTTTTTAATATGTATTATTTTTGTTTCCTCAAAGACTTGAACTCAGAACCTTCTCACAGGATGTCGCCATGAAAGTGCAACAAATTAAACCATCAAGTCAGCAGTTCTCAAGCCAGAAGAAAAAAATTACTTTAACTTTATACTGAAGTAAAAGCTCAGATAAGAAATGTATTTTTAAGTACAGCACTTTTACCTGTGTACTTCATTACTTTCCACCGATAAATACATCTGGGAAAGTCCGTGCGAAGTAACGGATCGGCAGAGATGACGAACTGTGGACTAGCACATTAAAATGAAAGTAAAAACTACCAGAGCGTCAGTGTTTTTACTTCTTCAGTTCTTCATTTCTGAAAATCGAATGCTCACCGCACATCGGACTTGCCGCTTACGTCTGTTTGATAAAAGTCTGGTTATGCGCATGAATGACAGTCATTTTTATTAGCAATTACAGCTGCAAACCTTTAGCGCTGATGCTAAACTCCTAGACGCACCTGAACGTCTCTCAGCCTCTGCTTTCGCCCTGTTGTGTTCGTTCAGCGGCTGTAGCCTGGGACACGTTTTTTTGGGGGGGAGAGACGAGATGTAAACGCGGTGATATGAACTCATTTGAGACTGTAACGCGTGATTTCTGCTGTAGAGACTTTCCGAACTCGAGATACAATTGACTGCAGTTGTTCCGCTGTGATTCGTGAAGGTTTTTTAGGTCCAAGAACCACCCACATGAGGACAAAGACTCGTATCCAGCTTTTGCACAAGAGTTTTCTCAAAACTTACAGTTCCTCCGAATGATGTTGGAAAGTTATGCGCGGTTGGACTATTTCATGCTCCTTGACACATTCAGTTTAAAGGTGCACTATGTTACTTTTCTTCCATCTGCTTATCTCCACAGTCAGGGGCTGAACTTTATTGGATTATCTGGTGTTTTATTTATCAAAAATACCTTCGAAAACACGTGGATCTTAATGTGAGTGGGCTCGCCTCGCCACAAATCTGACCTGTCACTTGGCATGGTGGAGTCAGCCGCTTGTCTCCATGGCGATAGATATGTTTAATGCCATAATGTGAAAAAGGCGCAGCGAAAACAACTTCATGGAGACAAACGGGTGACTTTATCACCTTTATTTATCCAGGTACGTCGATTGAGAACTAATTGTAATTTACAACAGCGACCTGGAAAGTTACGCAGTGCACCTTTATTTACTTTACAAGTATTTTTTAGGGTTTTATTGTGGTGGATGAAGTGTTGGACCAGATGAATATACAATATGTGAGAGGATCATGGCAAATAAGTTCCGTTCAGCTGCTTTAACTAATGGATATGTGTAAAACCATTTAAGATGACATGATTCTTGCTAATAGTGAAAAACATAACACATAAACTAGAATATGTTTAAAATATGTTGCAAAAGATCCACATTTTCAAAACAACAATAAAAACCAACTGCATCTGCAGAACTGACCACTGGACCTCTTCTTTTGTGCAGGTGCCAATAAGAGCAGAGGGCCCTGTCCGTCAGTCACAGAAACAGAAACGGGGTCACTGCGCCCTGACCTGCCGCCAGCGCCTCGCGGTCGAGTTTGTGTGCAGAGATTGTCCATAACAAACGAGACGAGTCCAAACGAGGAACCGACGGTTACGAGGAAAGATAAAGACGTGAGCTGCAGGAACAACCGAGCTGTCAGACGGAAGAGCAGGAGACGGGCACGGGCCGAGATACGAGCCCTGACAGACTTGACAAGGCGGGTTCAACGGGTCAAGATAATACAGCGGTTCAAGCAGAAGAAGGCTTTTTTTGGAGTATTTTATAGATCTGCTGGCTTGGCCCATGTGTGGAAAGAAATGCTGAAAGTGATGGTGAATTCAAGTTGTTACAGTTGTTGTTACAAGGGGTTCATATTGTTGAGTTACACTTCTTAAAAAGCTGTGGCAGTGCCACAATGACAGCAAAAAAATAAATAATTAAATAAAAGTGTGGGGCCAAACTTGTGACTTGAACAGGAAACGTAGTTATGTCATAATATGCCAGAGAGAGCCCCCCTGAAGCAGATTTAGAAACAACAACAAGTGGACTTTCTGGGACACTGTACGAGGAAGGAGGAGCTGTAAAGGGAAGCGGGACAGAGGACGCCAAATATGAAATTGAACGTTTCTTCCGGAGCATTGTACAAAGAAAAAGAAACGCGATTGAGACGTGTCGATACCTGGTCTCGCTCTCGTGGACCCCGTCGCGTGCATCTCTCGTCTGTAAAGTAAGTCCAACGGTGCCAACAACAAGACAAAGTCACGTTCCTTTTTTCAGATCAAGATTTATTGATCCTTTTATAGAGACGTTTCACCTCTACACAGTTCTTCAGTGTCAGGAGGAGTGTGCAAACAGCTGCTTTTTATCTTGCATTAAAAAAAACGATTTAAAAAGGTTTAATGCCATGCTGTGGAACATTCCAGGCATAGCAATAACCGGTCCAAAAGTGACATAAAGAGATGTGTAGAACGCAGGAGAACACAAAAACACGATCAAACACGACGGCAGTACGAAAGGCCGTGTACACCTTTAACACTTCAGTTTGGTTCTCGTTCTAGCGCCATTGTTTCAGCGTCATTTCTCTGCAGCTTCGTTTCAACAGAACGTCCCAATATATTTGTCTTGTCAAGTCACTTATTGTGGGCCAAACGATTAACTTATTACAAGGATTTTCTGAACAATATCTTGGCAGTGTTTTGAAGCCGTTTTCACCGCTGTCATGCGTATTATCAGCTCGTCCTAATTATCATCATCAGAGACACTTTGAGTCCTGACACTGTCGGGAACGAGAGGTGCAACAAAAACAATCATTTGATGTGACATTTTAATACTCAACTTTGGTCGTCTGAAATGATGCTCTGTCAGAGTTTAGAGAAAAAAAACGACTTTCTGAAGGAATTGTTTCAATGGCTGATTTGTGAACAATTTGGCCATTTTTATTTTTTACAAAACAATGTTACAGAAACTTGTGGCTCGTAGAAAATTAGAGCATGACCTCTCAACCAATAACAACGTCTGTGTCAAAAGCGACAATAATGGGTCAGGTTGAAAACTCTTTTAAAGGCGAGACAATACAGGCAAACCTCATTTTTATTTAATGTCAGTTTGTTGTTTTCACCTGGAATCTGCACCAAAATAGGTTTTATCTCATTTAATCAACTTGCATCTATGGATTTATATGGGACATTGTAACTCAAACGTCTCAGATGTGGACACAACCATTGATTTTGACAGATTGTACAGGAGGATTTAAAGGGTTCTAAAAGATCTGTTTAGCTGTGCCAATGACTGAAAGGACTTTACCTGCACGCTCACATTTAAGTTTATGATTGTATTCTGTGAAGCACTTTGAATTACTGCGTACAATTTGTGCTCTGTAAATAAACTTGCCTTAATGTTTAATTCTAAGCCTGGTTTGTCAACTGTTTTCAGTAAGAAATCACAAAGAAGTCTAAAATCTCATATATCACTTTATGTTTTGACCTTTATTTAACCAGGAAAGTCCGACTGAAACGTAGCAGCTCTTTTTCACAGCGTCCTATTGGACACGAAGCAAGGAATTTAAACCTGGCTCCATTCATTCATTCATTCAGTCTTCAGATTCATACGTCCCAGCTCATGTGCAAGTACGGCCTTTTTTTTAATATGAGAACATGTTTGGAAAAAGTGAAAGATGACGTGACCAGTATGAAGTGTAAAGTTGAAAAGAAAATCCCAAATCTACTTGTCAAATGTCTTGCTTTTGTCTGGGTTAAAACTCGCTAATGGCCCACTCGAAACTGATTTGGCAATAATTGAAGGGAAAACGAGTGCGCTCTTAATATGTCAGTGGAGCAATCTGAAAACACGAGAAGAGGAGTTTGACAATGAGAGATGATGACGCTGGCGATGAAGAGCAGTGGGGGAGGAAATGTAACTGATTTTAAAGCACGCCGCGAAATAATGAGGCTTTCAGACAATGGGAATGATCATATCTATTACTCTTAAAGAACAACTCCGTGTTTAAAGTACATTAAGTATTATTTCAAGTTAGTTTGTGGGTCAGGCAAAAGTTCGCAACAACAAAGTGACAGAACGGTTCAAATGATACTAGTTTTACAATCGATCAGTATCTGGGCAACACTACAGCGCGCGCACATCTGCTTAGTTTGCACCAAATCTGAGACGTGTGACCTTTTTTTGAATAAGTCATCATCCCCCCCACTCTCATGTGACAGACATCTTCAGAAACGCTCGTCCTTTTAATCCGAAACGGGAGACGCTCGTCCTTTCATATCCTGACAGCTCTGCCACACTCGGGGCCCCCGAACGTCTGCAGCCACTTAACAGATTAAAAGACCACACAGTCGTTTGCACCGGGCGCTTTGTCAAATAACGGAGGAGAGAGAGTGAGGGCAGAGCGGAGGGGGAAGAGAGGATGGGGTGGAGAGAAAGACAGAGAGAGGGCAAATGACTGAGGGGAGAGGGCGAAAGAGGAGAGAAAGCAAAAGAATGGGATTGACAGAGAGGATAGAGGGAACACGGGAGATGGCAGGAGAGTAGTAAAAGAAGAGCGAAAGAGTAGAGGGGAGGGGGAGAAGGAGGAATAGAGAGAGAAAGAGAGAGAGCAAAGGGGGAAGAGGAGAGAGGGAAGAAAGGAGGTAGAGAGGGAAGAGATCACAGAGAGCAAGAGATCAAGAAACAGAGAGCAAACGGGAGGGAGGAGGAAGTGAGAGGAGAGGAGAGAGGGATAAATACAGAGAGAAGAGAGGTGGGAGAAGAGAAAAAAAGTAGAGAGGAGTGAAGCAGAGAGGAGGAAGGTGAGAGGGAAATGAAGAGCTATATAGAAAATGGAGGGGAGGAGGGGACATAATAACACTGATAGAGAGAGAGGGAAAGACAGGGGGAAGGAACTTAGGGAGAGAAAGAGAGGGGAGAGAGAAAGAGTGAAAGGGAGGGGGGAGCGGTGAGGGGGGGATAGAGAGATGAGCAAGGGGGAAGAGGAGAGAGGGAAGATGTGAGAGAAAGGAGGTTGAGAAGGAAGAGCTCACAGGGGATCAAGAAATAGAGAGCAAACGGGAGGAGGAGGAAGAGGAGAGAGGGTGGAGAGATATAGAGAGAGAAGAGAGGTGGGAGAAGAGAAAAAAGAGGCAATAAGAGATGGATGGAAAATGGAGGGGAGGAGGGGACATAATAACACTGAGTAGAGAGCGGGAAAGACAGGACAGGGGGAAGGACCATGGAGAGAGAGAGAGAGAGAGAGAGAGAAGAGAGGAGAGGAGCAGAGAGAGAGAGCGAGAGGGAGTGAGAGAGAGAGAGAAGACGAGGAGCGAGAGAGAGGCGAGCGAGCGAGAGAGAGAGAGAGCGAGAGAGAGAGAGCGAGCGAGGAGAGAGAGAGAGAGAGCGGAGGAGAGAGCGGGAGAGCGAGAGAGACGAGAGAGGAGAGAGAGACGAGAGCGAGAGAGAGAGAGGCGAGCGAGGGGAGAGAGAGAGCGAGAGAGAGGAGGAGAGAGGGGAGAGAGAGGAGAGAGCGAGAGAGAGAGAGAGAGCGAGCGAGAGAGAGCGAGAGAGAGAAGAGAGAGGAGCGAAAGAGAGAGAGAGAGAGAGCGAGGAGAAGAGAGAGAGCGAGAGCGAGGAGAGAGCGAGAGAGAGAGAGAGAGAGAGAGAAAAGAGAGAGAGAGAGAGCGGGAGAGAGAGAGAGAGAGAGGGAGAGAGAGAGAGAGAGAGCGAGAGCGAGAGAGAGAGAGAGAAGAGAGAGAGAGAGAGGAGCGAGAGAGCAGCGAGAAGAGAGAGAGAGAGAGGAGAGCGAGAGGAGAGCAGAGAGCGAGAGCGAGAGAGAGAGAGCGAGAGAGAGCGAGAGAGAGGAGAGAGAGAGAGAGAGAGAGCGAGAGAGAGCGAGAGAGAGCAGAGAGAGCGAGAGAGAGAGAGAGAGAGAGCGAGAGAGAGCGAGAAGAGAGCGAGAGAGAGCGAGAGAAGAGAGAGAGAGAGAGACGGAGAGAGAGAGAGAGAGAGCGAGGAGAGGAGAGAGAGCAGGAGAGGAGAAGAGCGCGAGAAGAGAGAGCGAGAGCGAGGGAAGAGAGGAGCGAAGAGAGGCGAGAGAGAGAAAAGAGAGAGAGGAGAGCAGAGAGGAGAGCGAGAGGAGCGAGAGGGAGACGAGAGAGAGGAGCGAGAGAGGCGAGAGAGAGAGAGCGAGAGAGAGCGAGGAGAGGCGAGAGAAGGAGGCGAGAGAGAGAAGAGAGAGAGAAAGAGAGAAGAAAGAGAGAGGCGAGAGAGAGAAAGAGAGAGAGGAGAGCGAGGAGAGAGCGAGAGAGAGGAGAGAGAGAAGAGAGAAGAGCGAGAGAGCGAAGAGGAGAGCGAGTGAGAGGAGAGAGAGAAGAGAGAGAGACGAGAGAGAGCGAGAGAGAGAAAGAGAGAGAGCGAGAGCGAGAGAGAGCGAGAGAGAGAAAGAGAGAGAGACGAGAGCGAACGAGAGAGAGAGAAGAGAGAGAGCGAGAGCGAGAGCGAGAGCGAGAGAGACGAGAGAGCGAGAGCGAGAGAGAGAGAGAGAGAGAGAGAGAGAGAGAGAGAGAGAGAAGCGAGAGAGAGAGAGCCTGCAGAGCTTCTGGATGGAACTGGGTCATGAGAATAGACTGAGGAGAATAAAGCTGCTGGAGAAGTAACGACAAGGGCAGAAAACGGCAGGAGTCAGACGCCACCTGGAGGATCGTGCCGCTCTCATGACAAAGTTCAAACTGCTGAAGACGTTTGGAAGTTCATAAATAAATGTAATCTAAATGTAAATCGAGTCAAATTAATTGAAGACTCATAGTGTCTCTGCGACGCGGCGGGTCCGGTTTTGAAGGATCTCCTTTTGCCTGAAGCTGCCTCAGAAAAGAGCATTACACTCGACACAACAAACTGCGGCCACTAGCCTCATAATCACATGAGCACAGACATCACCCGACAGCGACACCCTGACATCACCCGTCAGCGACGTCGCCCATGACATCACCCGACAGCGACGTCGCCCATGACAATCACCGTCAGCGACGTCGCCCATGACATCACCCGACAGCGAGTTCGCCCATGACATACCCGTCAGCGACGTCAGCCATGACATCACCCGACAGCGACGTCGCCATGAACATCCCGTCAGCGACGTCGCCATGACATCACCGTCAGCGACGTCGTTGACAACAAACGTTATGGACAGCTATAAAGACTATTGTTTTTTAGCCTTAATAGGTTTGCATGGAGCACAACAGTCCCGCCCACTTCGAAGATCGCCACGGTTACAGTCATGCATCTCTTTTCATTTTGACAGTTTATGCATGTCCTCCTTCCTCTTATCCCCATTTCATGCTAGCCGGTTCTGTCTAATAAAGAAAAAAAAATAGAAAGAAAAAAAAACGTTAACTTCATTAAAATATAACCTTCAAATAGTCAATAATGCGAAACAAACTTATATACACGATTCATATTCAGGATCGGACCGAAAGCGAAAACGCACGTTCCTCCAGCGAATATTTGTTGATCATTTGGAAGGGAACTGTCCTGGTTTGGCCTCGGATAAGACCTGACGCGGACCTGATTTCGATGGATTTCAAAACCTTGATCTCGTCCTTTTTAAGTTCCGTCCGCGTTGCGCTTTGCCAAGTCCACGCACTTGTTTGGACCGCAGATGTATTCAAACGAGAACATTACACCTGTCGGATAAAAAGAACATTTAGTGAATATTTGGACTCTCCGCGGATGACGGCGACGGCTCTGCTCGTCGGCCCTCCTCCTTTCGACAGATAAACTCTAAACTTAAAGCATTAAAGCTCTGATATAAAGCCAATTACTTCAGCAAAAACGCACTCATGTTTTAGTTTTATCAGGCTTTTTTCAGTGAAAAGCTAAGCACTTGATTGATTTTGTGGACGTTGAAGAGATCATTAAACTCCAATGACGTTCCATTTCATCGTGTTATGTTTTAATTATAAGATTTTTAGTCAAAGTGAAGTATTGCTGCGATTCCCTGCGCGAATTGTATAGGAGCTCATAAAATGACATGGCACAGGTTCACTTCACCATGACAACCTGAAACTGTGAAAAACATGTTGGTAAATTAAGTGAGAAATGAGCTTTCCCTCCCCATTGAGAACACAATAAGTGTTAACATTTTGCAATCTGCCAGATTTCACTCTTTCTTCTTTTTTATTATAAATTCACACCAGGCTTTTGTCGTTTTATGAGGACATTTTCATAATAATAAAAGACAACAAAAAAAAAGAACAACATCTGCCTGTCTCGCCTCTAGTAGCTCCAGCGTCAAGGGCCGTTCACTCACCGGCGTATTCACTTTTTTTTTTTTGCCTTTTGTCCCATGGATATTTTGTTTATTCTCGTGGGACTTCTCGCTCAGGGTCTCCAGCACCACCAGCAGCAGCTTTAAGAGTCGAAACGTTTTCAAACGTGGAGAAAGAGGGCCGGTTGAAGGCAGTTTGGATGACACAAATGCTGGAGTTTTGCAGAACATTAACGATTTTTTGAAAGCTTGATTTATAGGGGTACATTTAAGACAAAAAAGTAATGAGTTTTTCTGTTAATGTTATGCATTTTACAAGGTCACTGCTAATCTATCCAGTGTTTGCAAGCAGATCGTCTTCATTCTATTGGTACAGTTCCACGTATAGTTTGAAACGACCACAAAAACATCACTGGCATTAAAATAACATTGAATCCGGAATCCTGGTTAGAAAGTCCTCTCCCCTCCGAGCGTCAAAAACACTCCGTTCTGAATCTTCTTGATGGCAAATCACGACGCTGGGACCAGAAAGTGAGAGGCCAGCGTTTGAATGTTGAAAACTCTGTGTAATTCCCTCTGCAGCCAGTAGATGGAGCCAGCTTGTCCCGCGGGAAACAGCAGAGATCCAAATGTAATTTAGCTTGCTTTTAAAACGATTTGCTTTTTAGTTCTAAAACATGACTCAAAGCTGAACACTGCATGTGGCGCTGTTTTCCACCTGCGTCACCATAAATGTCATGGCAACAGAGTGCTTGTTGTCGGCCCGACTATGAAGAGCTGCAGTTCATTTATGCCGACATGTCTATGCGATGATGTTTAATCCTACGTATGTCCGAGTTCAAGTAAATATAATGACAGAAAGTAGTAAGCAGAGAATAGTGGGCGTGTCTCGGTGCGGCGGAATCTGGCGAGCGGGAGAATGAAGATGACTCAAATATGCACGAGTCACTCTCAATACAACTTCAACAAAGTAGATAAATGAGAAGGAGAAACGACAGCATCACGGTCAAAAGCCCCAGTCATTTTAATGCATAATTAGCCATTAGCATCATAATTAGCATACGTACAAACAAACTCGTCGGCAATTTTTCTTTTTAGATCCAACTGGACAAAAATGCACCAAAAATGCAGCAGTTTTATTTCATCAAGCGCCAAAAAAAAACAAAAAACAACCGGCATTTGTGAAATTGGGAAAACATTGTTTATATGTTTGTTACCTTTGCCAACGAGTAATAAATCAACCACTTTGTCTGCAATGTCAAACGTAATGTTTTCATTTTGCACTCCTATTAAAATGAATGGATTAGAAAGTAGTATCAGTACTTTAAAGATGCATTCGCCACTACTCTACTCTAAACACGCCATTTCTTCTGCTAATTCTGCTATTACTACACTCCTAACTACTAATTAGTATTACACTATTACTCCGATAGCGAGGGTGCTTTTACTGCCTCGTTTGCATGGGAACGTCAAACATTATAAACACATGCTCCCTTTAATTATGACTCACCCTTATCCTCTTTCTCTGCCCCGATAATCGGTCTTCCCAATGTGTTTAATCCGTTCAACTTTAGCCCAAACCTTTATCCTCATTCGCAAACGCTCGTCCGAGTCGCGGCGAATAAAGACAAATGCGGCGGCTTCGCGAACTCTCCATTGATCCTGTGCTCTTTAGCCTCCGCGGTGAAGACTCATTCGCCGCCTGGTGCCCGCGTCGGCATCGCGGCCCGGGCTGAACTGCTCGGAGTAATACCTGAAATGGAATTGCCACACACACAAAAAAAAGCGACTGGAAGGTTTTGAATCACTTAGGCAGGGTGCGCTCAATTTACTGACGGGGATTGCCTGGGCGAGTGGATATAGCTATAACAAGCGCACCTTGGCTTATTTCAGGCTTTGGGGGGGTTTTGGAGGGCCATTTTCCCCATGTCTGAATCCGAGGGTGTTATTTGAAAACTCAGCCGACTTTCAATTGAACACATACACTGTAAAAACGGAAGATAGAAAGGGTTTGATTTAAAATAATTCACTTAATTTGAGAAGTGGTGACGATGCATTTAATCTGTTTGGTCTGCAGTGGAATTATGGATTTGTTTCAACCTATTTTTGATGGAATATATGTTTTTTTTTTCTTGTTTGGTCTTTGAGTACAGTTTGTTTTCCCCCACCCACAGACATTAAGATGAAAGCCCCTCGTGCGATCTCCTGGTCTGGATGAATGTATGGAAACCAGTGACTGAATGCAATTTTAACCCTTTTGCTTTTGACAGGACGTGACATATGAGCCGTCTGAAATACACTAGAACGCGAACAGCAGAATCCCAGAGGCATAAATCGGGGTCATTTTGCCCCCGATGGCGAATCATCACTCGCCTCGTGTGTTACGCTACATCAGGTCTGAGAGAGAAGCAATCACCTACGCACAACCCCATCAGTCAGGCATTTGCAGGGACTGGGAGAGACCTATTGGTGACACGGGTTACGGTTACCACGGCAACGGCGCATATGTGATGAAGTGCGGGGAGACGGGGAGTTCAGCGGAGGTCGCACTGGGAAGGGTCAGGGGTCAGACAGCCCGACAGCGTCACTGGAGGGGTTTAAAAGATGCAAATAAACAGATGGCGAATGTGACAAGTAATTACAGAAAATACAGCTTATGAACACAAGCCTTTTTGGACATTTCAGTTGGTCCAGGAAATGTTCTTCTGCACTTCATCTCCCCTCTGGTCTTCCTCTGCATCCATTCATCTCCTCTCTGGCCTTCCTCTGCATCCATAGATCTCCTCTCTGGTTTTCCTCTGCATCCATACATCTCCTCTCTGGTCTTCCTCTGCATCCATACATCTCCTCTCTGGCCTTCCTCTGCATCCATACATCTCCCCTCTGGTCTTCCTCCATCGTCCATACATCTCCTCTCTGGTCTTCCTCTGCATCCATACATCTCCTCTCTGGCCTTCCTCTGCATCCATACATCTCCCCTCTGGCCTTCCTCTGCATCCATAAATCTCCTCTCTGGCCTTCCTCTACATCCATACATCTCCTCTCTGGTCTTCCTCTGCATCCATTCATCTCCTTCCTGTCTTCCTCTACATCCTTCATCTCCTTCTGGTCTCTCCTCTACATCCATTCATCTCCTCTCTGGTCTTCCTCTACATCCATTACATCTCCTCTCTGTCTTCCTCTGCATCCATCATGTCCCTCTGGTCTTCCTACATCCATACATCTCCTCTCTGGGCTTCCTCTACATCCATACATCTCCTCTCTTGTCTTCCTCTACATCCATACATCTCCTCTCTGTCTTCCTCTACATCCATACATCTCCTCTCTGGTCTTCCTCTACATCCATACATCTCCTCTCTGGTCTTCCTCTACATCCATACATCTCCTCTCCGGTCTTCCTCTACATCCATACATCTCCTCTCCGGTCTTCCTCTACGTCCATACATCTCCCTCCGGTCTTCCTCTGCATCCATACATCTACTCTCTGGTCTTCCTCTGCATCCATTCATCTCCTCTCTGGTCTTCCTCTACATCCATTTCATCTCCTCCCTGGTCTTCCTCTGCATCCATAAATCTCCTCCCTGGTCTCCTCTGCATCCATAAATCTCCTCCCTGGTCTTCCTCTGCATCAATACCGCTCCTCTCTGGCTTTCCTCTGCATCCATACAGCTCCTCTCTGGTCTTCCTCTGCATCCATAAACTTCTCTTCTTGTCTTCCTCTGCATCCATACATCTCCTCTCTGGACTTCCTCCACATCCATACATCTCTCTAGGCTTCCTCTGCATCCATGCATCTCCTCTCTGGTCTTCCTCTACATCCATACATCTCCTCTCTGAACTTCCTCTGCATCCATACATCTCCTCTCTGACTTCCTCTGCATCCATAAATCTCCTCTCTCGGTCTTCCTCTGCATCCATACATCTCCTCTCTGGTCTTCCTCTACATCCATACATCTCTCTAGTCTTCCTCACATCCATACATCTCTGTAAGTCTTCCTCTACATCCATACATCTCTCTAGGCTTCCTCTACATCCATACATCTCTCTGGACTTCCTCTACATCCATACATCTCTCTGGACTTCCTCTACATCCATACATCTCTCTGGACTTCCTCTACATCCATACATCTCCTCTCTAGTCTTCCTCTACATCCATACATCTCCTCTCTGGTCTTCCTCTACATCCATACATCTCCTCTCTGTCTTCCTCTACGTCCATACATCTCTCTAGGCTTCCTCTGCATCCATGCATCTCCTCTCTGGTCTTCCTCTACATCCATACATCTCCTCTCTGTCTTCCTCTGCATCCATACATCTCCTCTCTGGTCTTCCTCTGCATCCATAAATCTCCTCTCTGGTCTTCCTCTGCATCCATACATCTCCTCTCTGGTCTTCCTCTACATCCATACATCTCTCTAGTCTCCTCTACATCCATACATCTCTGTAGTCTTCCTCTACATCCATACATCTCTCTAGGCTTCCTCTACATCCATACATCTCTCTGGACTCCTCTACATCCATACATCTCTCTGGACTTCCTCTACATCCATACATCTCTCTGGACTTCCTCTACATCCATTAACATCTCCTCTCTAGTCTTCCTCTACATCCATACATCTCCTCTCTGGTCTTCCTCTACATCCATACATCTCCTCTCTGGTCTTCCTCTAGTCCATACATCTCCTCTCTGGTCTTCCTCTACATCCATTCATCTCCTCTCTGGTCTTCCTCTACATCCATTCATCTCCTCTCTGGTCTTCCTCTACATCCATTCATCTCCTCTCTGACTTCCTCTACCATCCATACATCTCTCAATCTTCCTCTACATCCATACATCTCCTCTCTGGTTTTCCTCTACATCCACTACATCTCTCTAGTCTTCCTCTACATCCATACATCTCCCTCTGGATTTCCTCTACATCCATACATCTCCTCTCTGGTCTTCCTCTACACCATACATCTCTCTAGATCGTTCCTCTACATCATACATCTCTCTGGCCTTCCTCTACATCATACATCTCCTCTCTAGTCTTCCTCTACATCCATACATCTCCTCTCTGGTCTTCCTCTACATCCATACATCTCCTCTCTGGCCTTCCTCTACATCCATTCATCTCCTCTCTAGTCTTCCTCTACGTCCATACATCTCCTCTCTGGTCTTCCTCTACATCCATTCATCTCCTCTCTGGTCTTCCTCTACATCCATTCATCTCCTCTCTGGTCTTCCTCTACATCCATTCATCTCCTCTCTGGACTTCCTCTACATCCATACATCTCTCTAAACTTCCTCTACATCCATACATCTCCTCTCTGGTCTTCCTCTACATCCATACATCTCCTCTCTAGTCTTCCTCTACATCCATACATCTCTCTAAACTTCTACATCCATAAATCTTATCTCGAGGCTTCCTCTACATCAGGCATGTCCAAACTACGGCCTGGGGGCCAAATGCAGCCCTCAGACCAATTTTGGTTGGCCCTCCGGCTTCCAACTAAGTTGGTCCAAACAACAAAAAGTAGTACTTTTTATTGTAAAATTGGAAAAATTCAAGCATTTTGATAATAATAATAATATGAATGTTGCAAGTCTTATAAAAGGTGTGGAGGCTCATCGAAACTATGTCAAATAAAACATTTCGAATGACTGATTGTCGGGTTGTCTGTGGCCCTCTGCTCTGTCTAAGTTTCAAAATGTGGTCCTTGTGGAAAAAGTTCGGGCACCCCTGCTCTACTCTCCCAGATCCATATTTCTCCTCTCTGGTCTTCCTCTTGGCCTTCTGTAGCTCTGACCTCAGCATCATTCTCATATATTCACAACACTTCCTGAATGTCTACAAAACGTATCTTCGAAACATAGAAGTGTCCTTATTCCTGGTCACATATTCACGTCACGACCAAAGAGAACCTCAACTTCTTCTCCAAAAATAAATATAACCTCTGAGACATTTTTCAGACAATTGGAATAGAATTGTTGTTGTTTTTGTCTGCAACTGAGAGGCCAGTATTTTCACAGCTTTCTCCTTTTGTGAAATTTGTGAACCATGTAATGTAACTGGATCGAGTCCAGGTTTGATCCTGGTTTGACCTGGTGTTGATTCAGTTTAGTCCTGGTTTAGTCCTCGGTTTAGTCCCAATTCTGGTGTGAAAGTAAAACACTCACCGTAAAAAATAAAAACAAGGTTCACGGACACTAACTAAAATAGGATATTACGGGGTCACAGCTTTCTGTTGGTCACGTTGAGGTCACGTTGAGGTCACGTTGAGGTTTCATTGTTTATTGCCATTTCCACAGTGCACATTTAGCCTCAGTGTGAAATCCATGGCTATCAAACGCTCTGCAGTGCATCACCAAGTGACTGCGAACCAGTTTTATGATGATGATGTGTCCTACTTCTAAACCAATGAAAAACAGTCAATTAGTGAAAGTTCTCAAACTTTATTCGGGAGGAAATGAGCTAATAGATCATTCAAATTAATGGCACAAATTCATGGACGTCCTCACATCGCACCAATTAAATATTTACATGCAAAACACAAGAAGATTAAAGAGTCAAATTTTCAGACTTTTCGTGTAATTAAAGGTTTTATTTCCGCTCGTTACAAGGCTACATCATTCTTCAGCGCGGGGTTTGATTTGGTAATGTAATCATTTAATTAAAAGGTGCAGATGCTGTGGACGTTTGGCCCTGAATATGGCGATTAAAACACACACAATTAGCTCTTTATTGGACTCGTAAGCCAAACATTAGCACATATTATTGCTGGACAATTAGAGTTTAAATAAAAACCTCTGCTCAAGAGCGACTGGGCAGTCCGCGAACATTTGAGCACGCTCATGAGGAGAAAAAACAAAAAAAACCTGAATATTTATAAAGGATTCCAAGACGTTGACTTCTGTGCGAGTTACATCACTTCCCAGCGCCAAAGGACGAAAACCCCCCTCCCCCCCCAACATTTGGCACTTTGCGGCGTTGGCTCTGGCTGTGACGTGAACAAATCCTCTGAAAGCATTACTCCAAATTGCATTGGTCCAACTCCAGATACAGTTTGTTTTTCCAGAAAACAGAGAAACATAAGCACAATTTTTAGCAAAGTAATCGCAACTATTATCGCCGTGAAGAAGAAATGGATTTGATGTTTTTAAAGCGACTTCCCTTATGAAATTGAATGCACATGGTCTAATTTGGATTAATTTAGCAAAAAAAAAAAAAAAATCTAGTTCAATGAAGGGAAGCATCTAGTATTTTGTGAGGGTGAAAATCAATTGTTATCTCACAATTTTGCTTAGAAAAACAAATAACTTTTAGATAACAGCTTTGTGTGTCTCTTTACTGTCCAGTATTCCTAAAAGTACTCAGATTAGCTTTCATGAATCAATTCAGAATCTTGTTACCAACTGATGCCTTAGAAAAACAATGACACCCTTGATATTTAGCATGGATTATTCTTCTCCCTGTAGTTTTTTTTAATTGAAGACATATCGTGTTTTTGTCCGCTATACAGATAAAACGTACGACATATTTTATATTTTAGACCATTGAAATGGCAATATTGATCTAAAACAACATTTGCTCCTCCCCCTTTTCGTCACAACTCTACATTCTACATTTATGACCATTAAATAAAGAAAATTAAACAATAAGAGGGCGTATGAAATGTGAATTTTTGGAGCAAAGACTCAAAGTTTCCAAACATTTTCCCAGTGTGAGTGGGATCTGGAAATGCCCTGTCTGCCCTCGTCCGTGGCCCCCCCAAGCACGGACCCTTCTGGACACCGTTTCAGTCTGTCAGTGTCACTTCCACACTGTCCCAAGCACAGCCCTCTCCTCTCTCCTGTCCCTGCTCCTCTTCCTCTCGCACCGCTCGACAGTGTTTTGGGCCTCCCGGGCCGCCGTATGTTTCCTGCCACAGTGTATCGCTCACACTGCAGCCGGAGGGTCCCGCACGCTGCCCCTCCCGCTGTCCCCCCGCCTTGTCCTTGGCACCCCCATCGGTCAGCTGTCCCCCGACCAGCCACCGAAAGACGCACAAGTTCGGTCTGAAAAACTACAGCTGCACCTGAGAAAATGTGCAATACTTCCACACACATCATTCATCGCTTGTGCCAAAATCGCTGCATGACGACTATTTAGAGCAAAATACAATAAAACAATGACACGTGCGGATTAAAGGCCACAGGAGAGCGTTGTATTCACTGGAGGTAAAGCCTGTTACACTGACGTAAAGTGACATAAAAACTCAGTGTTGGTTTTGTCCGATATTTCCAACATTTTAAGAGCCGCCACCAGAAAACGGGGCCTCGCGAAACATGTTAAAACCTCCTGATTTGACAAGTAGTCGTAACAGATAATCGCTTACGAGAATCGCTGCTCGGGCCACGCCTCCTCGAAGTCTGGGGAGGGGCAAATCGGGCTTAAAATCGGGCCAAAAGTGTGCAGAAGACTTTACTGCTTTGGCTTTTGCGTCACGGCAGCCGATATTGCAATTCTAACTTTGGACTAAGACCGCGCACAAAATGGACATGAAGATCCACAAAGAACTCACAATATCAGATACATAACAGAAAGGGAGTGAGTGAGAGGACAAGAACAGCCCCCGGCTCTACCAATGTACATCCGAGCCCGTCCTTCACCTCTTCTGAATCTGCTCCATAATGAAACCCTCAGACGCACAAATGTGATGGCAATGAACAGTACGACCTGCATTATACAAATTATCCATCATCTTTCTCCCTATGATGACGGCCAGGCCAAGTCACGGGTCAGATCTGTGGAGAGGCGAGAGAATGGAGGTTTTTCCAGCAATAACAAAACATAAGTACTGAAATAAAACAAAGATAGTTACGTTTGTGGACCACAGCTGATGTTACCGTTGCATAACAAAAATGTGCCTTTTCTGACATACATTTAAATCAGTTTCTTGTACGTTTCTCCTGCATCAAAGTCCCTCCAGTTTAAGAGATGGAGCATAGGTGGTATAAGCCTCTTTGCCAGTACATAAGCCGCCTCCTCTGTCTCCTCTAGCGCCTCAAACTTCTTAGCGCCAAAGCCTTTCATAACTGGATTTGGTCTGAACATGGATCCGGCTGAGGAATCTCTGCATCACCTGCGTCACCTGCTGAGGTTTTATTGCAGGAAATATTACGGTTTGTGTTTGGAGTTCTGTCAACTAGAAATCCAGCTGCTGAAAGGTATATTTACATAATCTTTAGTGTTTCTTTGCCATGATGATTGGTTGTCGTGTAGAGCGTCAGTCGTCCAGCGACGTTCCAAAGAAATCTGATGATGTAATACAGGTGGATATGAATTAAGATTAAACCGTTAATCGGAACTGCAGAAGCTATTTGTGAACGTCTTTTATCCCGTTGACAGAATTTAATTTTCTTTTGCTGATGATGCTTGACTTGTAATGTAAAAAAAAAATATTGTGATCACATCAAAAGCCCCACAACATCATGTTCAGAATAAAATGTTGACGCGCATCTTTGAACGTCTCAAAGGCGATTGGTTGAGAGGCCAAGACAAGGCTGGGATTGACGTCTCTTCACCTTTTTTGTTGTTGTAATAATTATTTTTGGAGTATTTATTATTGATTTTATTTTATTTATTTTAGTTTTTAGGATTCAATGAAGTCAATAAATGAGAAGCCATAAGCACCCAGGATCTGAATAAAACAATTTAAAAATAAGAACATGTTACTTTCTGGTTGAAGTGAACCAATATTTGCAGATCATGTATAGTTGGGGTCTCAAAAAACAAACAAACATGCAATAATATTAAAGACACGACTATCTATTGGTGTTCAAAATTACATTCTATAATCTAAAACAATATTTTTAGTATGAATTGTGTACACATGTGTATGAACCCTTTTCCTTAGCATCATATTGAGTTTGAAAATGTAAGATTGATACAACGCGGTCCTCATTGTGGTGTATTGCAGATATTCCCTCCTTTGTACTGCAGTAGTACTTTGTCCAGGTCTGGTCCACATCCTTCTGTCTCAGAGTGATCCCCGTAGCCCCAACAACCAGCGCTCAACTTTTTAACCTCCGACAATATCCTCCTCTGACTCGATGCCCCTGGGTCTTCCTCTCACGCTCTCCTCTTCACCGCTCGCACTTTTGTTCCTCCCCAGCCTTTTTCTCATTCTGTACAATAGCAGCCTCCCCATCCATCACTCCTCTCTCTCTCCGTGGTCAGACCGAGCCTGATGTGAAGTCTCTTTCTGGGGAGGTCTGACCCCGCTGTCTTCCCGATGCCCTCTGCTCTGGTACCTCTCCGCCTGTCTGTCTTTTCACGCGTCATTACAGTGTATTTATGTGTTTGCTCCTCAGCCTTCAACAGAATTCATCAGGTTTTTTGGCTTTCTCTTCCTCGGTACGGTCCACTGGGGAAATTATCAAAGGTGCTTGAAGACAATGCTCCAATGAAAGGGGGGAATAATCAGGATGCAATATATCACAAAAAATAATAATAAAAAGGGTCTCCATCGGATGGGAAGTTTTTTTCTTTCATAAAAACATGAAAAAAGCCTCAATTTATCCTTGTTACAAAGACGTTCTGGTCTGGGACTTTTTGCCCCTGATTTACGACGGCAGTGATAGACAGGCAGATTAACCAATAGGAGACATGCCTGGTCAGTTTGGTCACGGCGGATGGAGAAACAGCGCTGATTTCTGCAGAATCAACGGTTCAAAGTTTTGTTCTGAACGATATGAGAATATTCAATAGGAACTTTCTTCCACATTTGAGAGACACGTGCTACAAATTAGCGACTGTGATTAGCACGTCCCAATACGAGCTAAAAGTACTACGTGTCATAACTATATTTAAATTGGTCCAAAATATATGCAAACAAGCCTGTCTTCCCTCACTTCTGCTGCTGAAGCTTAGCTGGAAGTCACGGTATCTTTTAGTGGCCACTACAGGCCACCGAGCAGTACAGCAGGTCACGCCCAGGTTGTGCCTAACTGAGCATGTGCAGAGGAAGCAACAGCAGAGCAAAGTTTCAACAAGTGACATGAAAACTTGCTTTAAGAGAGAAAGTCTTTGTTTGTAGCCAAGGCTCTGTTCACGTTTATAATTAGTTAAAAATACAGGCAGTATTTTAATAACAGCGCTAGTTTGCGTGCTAAATTGAGCAGAGAACTGACACTATTGACATTCAGCTAGTGAAGTGGGTGTGGCAGTTTACCTCTGGAAGCTAAGCATTCGCCCACCACGCGAGACAGTGGTGTTTGAGACTGACCTTTGAATATCTTGTTCTCCACTAAATATTGATGAACACCATAAGTCTACTTGGCCATTCATAAAAGTCACCGCACACTACTGCATTCTACATAAATAGCTCCAGACAGAAAATGTTTTTTTTACTGCTCCACAACCAATGTCAAAGTCTAACCTTGTCCACAAAAGACCGACATTTCAGCTTAAACAATCCAAGGCTCGGATCTGGGTCAGAAACCAAAAGTGGATACTCAATCTTAAGGTTTATTTTTAAGTTGTCCTTTGTATAAGACGGTGAGTGACTTTGGTGATCAACTTTCACTTTCATTGCCCGTTACCTCAAACGACCCCTTCCGAGTTATAGGTCGAGAAACGCCTCGACGCTCAGCCGAACGACGAAGAACAAGAACCACCACACATCAGAACATCAGGGAGCTCAGTCCGGTTACAACTTGATGGATTATCCAGCAAAAAAGTCAAATCATCTCATCATAAATCAATCATAAAACAACCAGACATTTCAGATCAACAAGAAAGCTATAGGTGCAGAAGAACAATAAGTTGTAGTTTGCAATGGCGTTATAGCTTTTTAAATCTTTGTTCAAGTTGAAAGTGACTATTACCTGAAGTTACCCTGGACTAAAGCTGAAGTACTAAAGTTAAAGTAAGGCTAGCTTCAATAGCCTTTAGATGTTTGTCATTGGATTTTTATTGTGTTGTATAAAAGCAATGGAACAGCCAGCATCGCCCTCCATGAAGCTCAACCATGACTCACTGTAAAGGGAAGCAGACCCTGTGGTGCGTGATGGATGTTTTACATTCAACACAGACACAACAACCAAAAGAGCCCTGTACTTCCAGATGTAAAGAAAAGAGCAGAGAGAAAACATATGAAATATCGGAGCTATAGAAACACAGAATATTATTGATACTCAAAAATGTTTGGATTGTCGCCAAATTGCCATATTTTATCAACACATGTAGAACAGGCTATTTATTAGGATGCATAGATGTTTTCTTTTCAGCCAAAAATAGACTCAAATAAAAGCATGTTTTTATTTTGTTTGATTGTTTTTTTCAATTTAGGTGATATTGCACGGGGGGAAAAAAATCTTTTGTGAGTGGGCTTGCATCTCCACTAATTCCTTCTTGGCCTGGAGGAGCCTCCTCTTGCCTGTTTCCATGGAAACGTTGTTTCTTTGACAATAATATTCCACAGTATGGCATAA